>NW_023326022.1:0-20871 GCF_010614865.2 Stegodyphus dumicola
ATACTCAAGGCCTGCCAGTGTGAAAATATTCTTTTGTGTTTTCGGTTGCCTGCGTGATATTCCTACTGACCGCAAGATGGCGCTACAATTCTGCTACACTTTGCGATGTTTACAAAAATCGGAAAAGTACCAAAAACGAATTCTGTCTTGTTATATGCAAAGTTTAAAAACGATTAATCCATAGTAGTCAGAAATTGTTGATTTCTTATTAGTAAAAATATTTTAATTAGAAGGAAAGCATGGAATTTTAAGCTATCTCACCTTTTTTTTTTTTTTTTCACACATAAACACCAGCTATTTGATCTCGATTTTAATTCCTGCTTTCATCTAGACATGCGCTATTCTGAATTGTACGCATTACAACTATTTATTCTAATTTAAAGGTAATTCAGAGTATACACCTTATTTTTTAATTATTTATATAGTAAGAAGTTAACAGATAGCTTCAGATCATGTACTATTTCAGTGAAAAATTTTCAAAATATTTCTATCGGCTGTACTGGGCCAAAAAATAATTTAGTATCCCCTATCAAAGATGTAATTAACATATTAATACACCGTGATCTAAAATTTGTATATCTCTTTCCACGGCATTGGAGTAAAAATATTACTTAAAGAGATTAAAGTAAAAATATTACTTAAAGAGATTAAATTTTACATACTGAAGAATTTTTTTAAATTATTAAATAACTGTTTTTAGGAAATCTTAAACAATAAAAGTTTAAATAATGCAGATTTTGATCTCTGTGCAGTATTTGCATTGCAGATATTCAAAGACATTCTAAAATTATTAGGCCAAAAAAGAAAAAAAAAGTCTTACTGTGGCATAGATTTTGAATGAAACTCAAACCCAAAGTTGCTTTTTTGACTAATTTTAATATTACGCAGGTGTGTTTCTCTTCACTTTCATTTGAATTCTAAATATCATTAATGTTAACATTAAGAAACTAGTAATTGAATTAAGTGCATTGCAGCAATTTACATTTTCAGTGTTAGAGAAACTTCAAATGAAAGTTTTCAAATGAAAATAATGAAATTTTTGATAAAGCTATTGATCAAATCAATCTGTTTGTTTTTATAAATAAAAGAGACACAGACATCCTAAAATATATTTTAACAGCACACAAAAAAAATAATAACTCTCATAATCACAATATATACTTAAGAAAACGTTCAGTTCTGTATATCAAGGATAAAATTTGAAAACTTGCAATGGCTGAATATAAATAATATCCATCCATCATACGTGCCCACAATGCTAAGTAGAATGCGGAATATACACAATTTTAGATATATATGCATTTAAAGTTAGGCAAAAAAACAAGCTTAAGCTTATTAAATGCATCACTTAAATATACAGCAGGTAGACATTTTTACACACATACAACATTTATCAGAATGACATGTGTACAAAATTTTATGGCTGGCAACGTGAGATACTGATATAGTTCTTATCAAGAATAATGTATACATGAAATAAAATTACTGAATTTCACAAAACAATATTATCACTATTAAGCACACATACACATGAGTGCCATCTTGATACATTACCTACATGACATAAATCCATGTGTAGCATTTTCATTCCAGATTAATCAGAAGAAAGTTCCGCACAAAGTTTTGAAAGTAACAGCATTAGATGCACAAAGATTTCAGAATTAAATAAGCAGAATGAGGAATTTCAGAACTGAGTTCAATGAGTATATACACAATTTTAAACCTATATGCATATAAAGTTACGCAAAAAAAAAAAGCTTGTTAAGTATAGCCTTAAATATACAGCAGCTAGCCATAAAATACACTTTTTGTTAATAACGAACCACGTTACAAATAGTGAGCGTATAGCAAAATTGTAGCAGAATGCGAGCGCACCTAGTGATGAATTTCGCGAAAGCCACTGAAAACTGGGAACCGGAATTTTCACTGAAGCGCCACCCTAGTGCGATTGAAGTTAGGGTCGCTGCTCGAGTACGTAACTCCATCATTCCATAAGCGAAAAAAAAGCACTTCTACCTCTTCTATCATATCATATGAACTCAGCTCAGCTGAATTTTTTTTTTTTTTTTTTTTTTTTTTTTTTTTTCCCCGGTGTATACCTAATATTTTTCTTTACTGTAATGCGACCAAGCTAACCATATACAGTGCTAGTAACTGCCAATAGCTCGACACATAGTCAAGCCGTAAAAAAAGGCACCATAAGTACACTCTGTTGAAAAATGAACCGCCATTTTTCTGTATTTAATGCCCCCCTACGGTACTTTTCCGTTTTGCCGACGCAAGCGATAAAGTCGCCAATAATGGTACAACCGATTCCAAGCGGAATATTCTCACTGGTAACCTTTTACGCCTCATTTTCAAAACAAGTCGCAACTTTTTCTTATCAATTGATTTTTTCTTTCAATACTGGCAAAATTAGATAGATTTTATCAGCTAGTACAGTTATGTCTACGCCATTTTCGGTAATACGTCATAGGAGCAATCACAGCGCACCCGAAGCCGAAAAATATAAAAAGTAGTCAGGGTTAAATTCATCAATTCTAATGAGACATTTGCGAGTAAAGCACTGCACTTTTCATAATTTCTGAATAAGCTATTCATACGAATGAAATATTTCTTGCATTTAACTTGGTCCAAATTAAGATTTAACTTGAAATTAATAATAATTACTGATAACATTAGATTTTTGTAGAGTAGTTTACGTGAGATGAGATCGCTTGGGGTCAGTGATATGAACCGGCGAATCAGTGTTGAACTGAAGGCTATTAATTCTTTAATTAACGTCTTTTTACAAGTTTTTTATTTATTGGCTTTTTTTAAAATTTTAAGCGATTAAATTTTGCCCTCAAAATAAAAAATTCTTAGAACTAACATTTTTTAAATATTTCTTATGTGTATACTGTATGTTGTCGCCAATAAAGTCTGCTTGGCGAGATTTGCGCCGGCGAAACGGAAAACTACTCCCCCCCCCCTACTAATCACATATGAAGTTTGCTGCTTCACGGACGAAATATCGGCGATCAAATATCACGTTGCAAAATACGACATATCATCACAATAGTTCTTCCATCTCTGCGCATGCGCTAGCCACACAATTTCGCCAAGAGCTCGTAAATCACCAAATTTAGTAGCGGGTTGCGTTTCGTAGGGAGGAAGTAAAAATACGCTTCCCGCGGGCATTCCGCGTTTGGACATGGGAGCAAAGAAATGGGACCCGAAGTCCTTGTGTGTCATTGCTGTTTGACAACTTCGATTACATACGTTCTTATCAGAGGAAGAAAGCGTGCCGTTTTGTGTGTGTGAGATGTGTAAAATGTCGTTAATACAAATGCGTGAAGAACCCGCCGATTGTAATAGGCGTGAGGCCTAAAGCTGTTGGGCAAAAAGCTTCTGAGAAATAAGTAGTAGATCTTTCTGTAACCCATAAAATATCTTAACGGGACCTGTTTAGTCTCCTGTAGGACGTGAATATTTCTTGGCAACATTGCTCTAGTTTTAAAGTGGTTTCATGGCTTTTCTATGTAATTATTCACGGACTGGAGGAAACGGCGTTCGGCAAAGTCCTCACCTCCTTTCTTCTTGCTGAAAAGCAAGATTGCTACAGAATATGTAATTTGGGGCAATGAATGAACAAGCTAACCTTTATGAGTGCTAATGAGAGAAATCATTTTAGAGCAAAATTTAACGAACTTATTTTTCGTGAAATGTGTTCCTGAAATTCATACCATGGGGTATATCCCACTAGTTGATGTATCTTCTGTTCAATATGTATTAGTGTTTTATATCACCTGTGCATGCAACAACTACTTTGCTTAATCTAAACATTCCAGGTCGCCAAGAGCCGGTTATCCGAAAACTGCCGGATGGCAAAATTCTTGATTATATTTCCAATATTTGAGTGCAACGTATATTGGAAAATGTCATGCAGACAAAGAAACTTTTTAAAAGAGCTCATGCATACTCCCCCCAACAAAAAAAACCTCATTTATGTGAGGTAGGTAATAGTCATTTAGACAGAAGCTTCAACTAAATCTTCATTTTTCACCTCCTTCTCAATGCAGGATGTGATGTAGAATCATTTTGTCCCAATAAGTCTAGTTTCAAACTCCATATGCTTTTTCACACAAGAGCAAAACCTTGTGTATGCAATGTGTAAAATGTCACTTAGACTAAAGAGTTATTTAAACAATTATATATTTATTTGCACAGAAAACAAACCTTGTGTATGAGGTATGTAGCAAATCATTTAGACAGTATGGTTCTTTAAAGAAATGTATGGATATACATACAGGAGAAATAACTCATGTGTAAGATATCTAAGAATTCATTTGGATTCAAGAGCACTTCAAACATGAATATGCTTATTCACACAGACAAGAAACTTTACATATCTGAAGTATGTAACAAGTCATTTAAATGAACATATGCTTAATCAAACAGGAGAGAAACCTCATGTTTGTGAAGTGTGTAACAAGTCTTTTACTCATAAATGTCATTTAAGCAGACATATAATTATTCACACAAGAAAGGAACCTCATGTGTGTGAGGTATGTAACAAGTCATTTGCTCAAAAATGTGATTTAAATACCCATATGATTTATCACACGGGAGATAAACCTCATGTATGTGAGGTATGTAACAAGTCATTTGCTTACAAATCTAGCTTAAAGCTCCATCTACTTATTCACACGGAGAGAAACGTCATGTGTGTGAGCTATGTAACAAGTCATTTGTTCAAAAGGTTTGTTTAAAGAACCATATGCTTATTCACACAGGAAAGAAACCTCATGCGTGTGAGGTATGTAACAAGTCATTTGCTCTAAAACGCAATTTAAACGAACATATACTTATTCACACACGAAAGAAAGCTCATGTATGTGAGGTATGTAACAAGTCATTTGCTTACAAATATAGCTTAAAGCTCCATCTACGTATTCACACTGGAGAGAAACCTCATGTGTGTGAGCTATGTAACAAGTCATTTACTGTAAAATCTGCTTTAAGTGTACATATGGTTACTCACACAGGAGAGAGATCTCATGTGTGTAAGGTATGTAAAAAGTCATTTGCTCTAAAATGCCATTTAAATGAACATATACTTATTCACACAGGAAAGAAAGCTCATGTATGTGCATTATGTAACAAGTCATTTACTAGAAAATCTAGTTTAAGCGAACATATGGTTACTCACACAGGAGAGAGATCTCATGTGTGCGAGATATGTAATAAATCATTTGCTCGTAAATCTAGTTTAAATAACCATATACTTATTCACACAGGAGAGAAACCTCATGTTTGTGATGTATGTAATAAGTCATTTACTCGGAAAGGTGCTTTCAACAATCATATGCTTATTCACACGGGAGAGAAACCTCATGTATGTGAGGTATGTAACAAATCATTTACTCAGAAAGCTCTGTTAAATGAACATAAACATATTCATACAGGAACGAAAACCTCATGTGTGTGAGGTATGTAACAAGTCATTTATTCATAAAAGTCATTTAAAGCAACATATACTTATTCACACAGGTGTGAAACCTCATGTTTGCGATTTATGTAATATGTCATTTACTGTAAAAGGGGATTTAAAGAAGCATACACTTACTCACACAGGAGCAAAACCGTATGTTTGTGATCGATGTAATAAGTCATTTACTCGAAAATGTACTTTAAACAATCATATACTTATTCACGCAGGAAAGAAACCTCATACGTGTGAGGTATGTAACAAGTCATTTACTCTAAAAGATTATTTAAACAACCATATACTTATTCACACGGGAGAGAAAACTAATGTTTGTGATTTATGTAATAAGTCATTTACTCACAAATCTGATTTAAGGAAGCATAGACTTATTCATACTGGAGAGAAACCTCATGTTTGTGAGGTATGTAATAAGTCATTTAGTCTAAAAGTTAATTTAAACAAGCATATACTTATTCACACAGGAGTGAAACCTCATGTTTGTGATTTATGTCATAAGTCATTTACTCGAAAATCTGATTTAAAGAAGCATATACTTATTCACACTAGAGAGAAACTTCATAAGTTGCATGCGTAACATATCACTTGGATTATAGAAAAACTGAAAGATACATGTCTACAGATAATATAAGGCTAGTTATGGCATGTCCATGCTATAAAGAAATGGTATATAACTTGTCATTTCATTTCAATTCTTAATAAATCATATGTTTGTTTCCACCAGAGAAAAACTTCATTGTTTGTAAGTCATTTTAAAGATTTAAGGCAACACGTCTGTATCCTTGGTATTTAACTAGTAATGAAAGGTTTAATGCAGAACATTCCGAGAATGAAAAGTTAGAGACTATTCTGAATCTGGAAATTTTATAGCTATTACATTCATCCCATCCAGGTAATATCATGTGAATTGTTCAACAGCTTGAAGTATTGAACATTTTCATTTCAATGGAAATTTCATTCACATTTTGCAATCCAATCCACTTTTTACTGCATTTTTGCAAAAAGTATGAAATGTAATATATATTGTTTTGTGATATCTTTAAGTACTGTAGGATTTATGTGTTTCCCTTTTCCTCATTAGCCTTTGTAATTTTCTTTTTAAGGTTAAGAATGTTTTTCATTTACATTTTGGAAACCTTATATTTTCAATATCCAACATGGAGTATGTTGTTGATGTCACAATGCGGCCATTATGAAATTTCTAATGTCTTTGTACAAAATTTAAATTACTCCAGGAAATAAGGATTTTTCTGGTACTTGTGTGTTAATGCAGCCACCTTAGTAAAAGTTGCCATATTTTGAGTATATTCCTAACTGTGGCAAGCATGTGCATAACCATTCTTCCAGCAACTATGTTCATGATAACCTTTCAATAAAGCAATATAATAATCTTTCGGTAATGCATTTTGTCAGAGTTCTTTTTTGTTTCATTTCAAAATCCAACAGTTTTTATAGGCAAATTGTGATATTTCCCCCCTTAAATTTGGGTTTAATAATCTGTAATTTACAAGCAAGGGAAAATATCACAGTAAAATTTCTGCACCTTAGTAGAAGTTGCCATATTTTGAGTATATTCCAAACTGTGGCAAACGTGCATAACCACTGGGTTAATATCTACGAATGTAAATTACTTTAGTGCAAATACATAAAATTGACTTATGTAGAAAATACTTGTATTAGACTGTGATTTGTATTTCAAGTGGCAAGCTAATCACAAAATTATAAATATTTTGAGTATTAATTCTAAAATTTATTGGTTCTACTAGTTACAGAAACTAATTGATTGTAACAAAATATAGTAGCGTCTCGCCCTAGCATTGAAGTTGCTTCACTCATCCGCAATAGGCATATTTTCAGCATGGTAACATTTGTCGCTTGGCCGAAGAACATCTATGTATGTTTGGCTTCGCGATGAATTCAGATTTCGATTCGTAAGTGAAGTATTGCGGAATGTGTGAAATTAGATCATTTAGTGCCCAATTATTTACTAAGTGCTTAGAAAAAGGGCTGATCTTTGGAATATGGTAACTGGTAGTTTGGCGTCATTTTGGAAGCGAGTAACCTTATCGCCTCCAAAATACCTTTTGGAGGCGGTAAGGTTACTTACTTAGGACTTCGGTAATAATGTGAGCAGTACTCAGTTCCGATTACGCATTATTTTGTGTGAGGGAAATGAGATATGATGAGATATGTCATGTGATATTAATGCACGAATTACAGTTCTTTAATCGGAAAAGGGGGGGAATTAGGAAAAATATCTGTGGCAGTATATCATTTTGTATTAAGCTTCATTGTGTGTTGTGTGAAGTAGTGTTGAATAATTTTCGGATTGTATGGCGCTGTCTAATATTATTTTAATGATCCGGAAACAGGTGCACATACCAATACAAGAGAGAGTACGTGGAGTGCTATAAAAAGCGCCATTCTGAGGCATTGTGATAAAATACAGCACGTACTCTTACGTGCTAATCGCGGCAGTAATTAGTGGAACATGGAACAACATTGTGATAAAGAGAATTTTGCTTTTTATTTAGCGGACGTAGTGTGGAGAAAAAAAGACGAAGTGTGGAGAAAAAATTCGCAGAAAAAATCCTTCAATAATTTTATTGAATCAATAATAAAAGTGTATCCACCATGTAAGCAAGATTCTGAAGAAGATTAGGTAAGTTAGTATTTTTATTTATTTGAGATATTATTTTATGCATTATTCTAAATTTAAGGTGGAAGTAAGTAATTTGGTATTATTGGAAAATTGTTATTAGCATTATTTAGTTTAAAGTAATTAGGATTGTAAGCTAATTTTTATTAATTTAATGTATGTGCTTATTTATATTTTAAGTAGTGTTTTTGAATTTAATTATATTTTAATTAAATGATATTATTTTGTGAATTATATGTTTGTAGAATTTGGTATACGTTAGAGTGGAAGTAAATGTGCATGGAATAATTTAAATATTTGACACTAAGTATTTGTAACCATTTGTAATGTTTCCGGTATGAATTAGTTGGTGACGTTTGTAATATAATAGATAAGTAGAGTTAAAGTTTTTGGATATTTTATTTATTTATACGTGGAAATGTTCATATTTGGAAAGGGTATATACTTTTTTCGTGATCAGGTATTTCATATAGTTCTTTTTACCGGGTTTAAAGATTCAGAAAATTGTCATGCATTTTCGTGAAATTTTTCTAATTTATGAGAAAAAAGCAGTGTACATGGATATGGTGAAGAGTGTGCGCAATGCCATTTTTGTGCAATTCTGGGATATTTTTTTTAAGTAAAAATAAGTCGACGTGTACATGGTTTAGTGATATTTTAATTAAATGATAGTTATTTTGTGAATTTTATGTTTGTAGGAATTTGGTATATGTTTAAGTTGAAGTAAACGTGCATGGAAATAATTTAAATGGTTGATCTTTACATTATGGTAACTTGGCGATTTTTTGGCGAAAATTTGGCAACCAACTCTCCTACAGCAACCCTCTATTTTTTTTCCCCGCTGCCATTTTGTCTTCACGAAGTAAAGACATGTTTCTTTTCTTTTTATCTACTGAACACTTCTTCCAACAATCTACTAGCCGAATTACACTTATGCTAGAAATTTTCTCAAACAAAACTGCTTAATCATGACAAATATTCACTGCAAAATTAGGAAAAAGTGCACAATACCATTTTCCTTATGCGTTTTTCAAAATAACACATACACATAAACCATGTACACGCCGACTTATTTGTACTTAAAAAAACATCCCAGAATTGCACAAAAATGGCATTGCGCACACTCTTCACTATATCCATGTACACTGCTTTTTTCTCATAAATTAGAAAAATTTCATGAAAATACATGACAATTTTCTCAATCTTTAAACCCTGTAAAAAGAACATATATGAAATTACCTGATCGCGAAAAAGTATTTACCCTTTCCAAATATGAACATTTCCACATATAAAATAAATAAAATATCCAAAAACTTTTACCTCTGAATCATCGATTATATTATAAATGCCACCAACGAATTCATACCGCAACGATTACAAATACTTAGTGTCAGATATTTAAATTATTTCCATGCACGTTTACTTCAACTAAAACGTTACCAATTCCTACAAACATAAAATTCACAAAATAACTATCATTTCATTAAAATATAATTAATTCAAACACAGTACTTAAAATAAATGAGCACATACATTAAATTAATAAAAATTCCTTACAATCCTAATTACTTTAAAAACTAAATCATTGCTATAACAATTTTCCCCAATAATACCAATTCCTTTCCACCTTACATTTAGAACAATGCATAAAATACTATCCTCAATAATTAAAAATACTAACTTACCTAATCTTCTTCGGAATCTTGATTACGTGTCCGATAAACTTTTCTTCTTTCTGTTTCAGGATCTTTAAAATCATACTTATATTTCACAGCAAGGTACCCCAGGTAAAGGTAAAAAACTTATAAAACTTTATTTCTATCTCTCTCACACACCTTAACAATCATTTATTACTACCCTTTCCAGTACCACTAAATACCCATTTCGAATTCACTTTATTTACGGCCATGGGATCCAAAATTAACCAACACTGTTTCACACAACACAGAATAAAGCCAAATACAAAATTTCCAGATTTTTTCCCGATTTCCCCCCTTTTCCGATTAAAGAAACGTAATTCGTCCATTAATATCACATGACATATCCCATGATCTCTCATTTCCCTCACACAAAATAATGCGTAATCGGAACTGGTATGCTCACATTATTACCAAAGTCCCAGGTAGTAACCTTTATCGCCTCCAAAATGTCGCCAAACTACCAGTTACCCATATTGTAAGATCAACCAATTTGGAGTAAAAAGTTTTTGGATTATTTTATTTATTTTATACGTGGAAATGTTCATATTTTGGAAAGGGTATATTTTTTTTCGAGATCAGGTAATTTCATATATGTTCTTTTTACCGGGTTTAAAAATTCAGAAAATTGTCATGTATTTTTGTGAATTTTTCTAATTTATGAGAAAAAGCAGTGTACATGGATATATTGAAGAGTGTGCGCATGCCATTTTTGTGCAATTCTGGGATTTTTTTTAAGTAAAATAAGTCGACGTGTACATGGTTTATGTGTATGTGTTATTCTGAAAAACGCGCAAGGAGTTTGCTATTGTGCACTTTTTCCCAATTTTGAAGTGAATATATGTCATAATTAAGCAGTTTTGTTAGATAAAATTTCTAGCATAAGTGTAATTTGGCTAGTAGATTGTTGGAAAAAGTGTTGAGTATATAAAAAGAAAAGAAATATGTCTTTATTTCGTGAAGACAAAATGGCGTCGGAAAAAAAAATAGAGGGTTGCTGTAGCAGAGTTGGTTGCCAAATTTTCGCCAAAAAATTGCTAAGTTACCATAATCCAAAGATCAACCAAAAAAGCATATGGGGTGAGCTTTGTGCTCAAATATATGAGAATTTATTTATTGGGGACTTGAAAAGCGTACAAGGAAATAGACATTATCTTTTTTTTGCTCGTGTTGATGTTTTTGAGTTGCTTAAATTAATGCTGTAGGTTTTTGTAACCTGCAATAATCAGTTAACTGTATTTTACATTTATTTCCAAATGTATTTTTGTTTGATATTTATATTTCATATTTACCGTTATCATAAATTTTTTTTAAATTCACGCTTTCCTTAAAGGCACTGGTTTCTTATCCTAAGTAAATAACTCTTCAGTCCTTTGACATAATCAATTAATTTAACCTCATTTTTCAATTTTTTTTAATTTCGTATTTACAGGTATCATAAAAGATCTTGGCAAATAATTCTTGAGAGCTTAACTTAATTAATTTAACCTGATTATCATAAAAGTTCATCTTTTAACAGGCATTCAGCAAAATAACATATTGTGGTTCTTTCTTTTCGTATTCTAGATTACATTATCTTACCTTAGTAGTAATCCAAAAAGCATACACTTTATAGGCACTACTTTCAGGTAAAGACGTTGTTAAAAAAACAGTAATGAGTTAAAATAAATTTCTGGTGATTCAACATACGTCATTCAGTAGTATTTATCATTAGTATTTTTCACTAGTGTGAAGTTTCTTTAAAAATTCTTTGTTATTTTTAATGGCATCGAAAAATTCTCTGCAATTTTTGTTCACTATTAATTTTGCAGCTTACTAAAGCTTTTACCTTTGGTTCAGCCGTTTACCTCTTTCTGCAAATCATATCACGTTCATTATTGAGAATACTCTTTGGACTGCTGTGGATGTGTTTGACATGCTTGGAAATGTATTCTATTATTTGAATGGACCTGAGCAATGAAGTGCATTTTTCAATGAAATGACTGAAAATGTATATCCATAAACAGCATTTTATAATTGGTCAATAATAATCTCAGTTTGAGATCATGTTAATTTACTGTTATTTATACAAATAAAAGAGTCAGCTCCGCCAAAACTGTTGTCTCGTAGCTCAGTGTAAGCAAAACTTCTATCATAAAATGTAAACTCTTCATATTGTAAATGTAAACCTTCATTATTTTCTAATAGTATTATAAAACGTTTTTTGCTTCTTGAAGCATAAATTTACTATCAAGCTTTATTTTTATTTTTCAGTTTCACTGGCAATATCAGTTGCAGTTGCACTTTCCTTAATAAAGATAGTTTTGTTAAATAATTTAAGTTGCCTTTGCATGACCACAAATACATTTCACTGCAATCATGATCATCTCTGCAAGGTGTTCTTGTGAAATAAAATAAGATTTCAGTCCTTTGCAGATTTCAAGAATTTTGCAATAGTTGGAAGTCGTAAAAGAAAATGGTTGTTGTTATGTTGAAGAACCTTTTTCATACTGTACATCTACAAATTCACAGAACTCTTCAGTTATACGAGGGCCATCCAGGAAGTAGATTACGTTTCCGCTGTGTCCCTAGGGGCGGGGCTAGCGGCGGCCATCGGGCCGTGCGAGTAGATGGCGGTGTGCGTTCTTCAGATACTTTGACGGTTTGAAATGTCTGCGTTAATTGAAAACCCGCGAGGTCGCTCAGTAATAGGTTTCTGACTGCAAAAAACTGTAAACCGATAGAAATCTATCGGCAGCTTCGTGAAGTGTATGGACAAACATTTCACTGAAGGTGGAGTGCGTCAGTGGTCATAATATTTCAAAATGGCCGAACCAATTTCACGACGAAGATCGAAGTGGGAGACCCAGCATAGGGACCGCCGAACTTCTGAAAAAGTCGATGCTAAAGTCCGTGAAATCGAAATTTCACAATAACGAACTTTCTTTGAGTTTCCACAAATTTCGCGAAGTTTGTTGCACGAAATCATCAGCGAAAAGCTTGGTTACCACAAGTTTTGTGCAAGATGGATTCCAAAATCTGACAGAGGACCACAAAAATCAGCGAATGGCTGCAGCGTTGAACTTTTTTTTGGACCTTACCATAAGATGGTGACTCTTTACTCGATCACATCGCTACTGGTGACGAAACAGGGTGAAATGTGAACTGTGAACGAAATGCAATAATGCAGTGGGGGCACACAAAACCCAGAAATGCTGCAACAATGTCGGCAAGGAAGATAATGGCGACTGTTTTTTGGGACAGAAAAGGTGTAATTTTTGGTGACTTCCTGGAAAGAGCACTACATAACTCTCAAAGGTATTGCCAACTCTCCAAAAACTCAGAAGAGCAATTCAAAAACAAGCGCAGAGGAATGTGAGCTCTAAGATCTTGTTGATTTCACGACAACGCCCGCCCCACACAGCAAAATGTCACTCGTAAGTTCTGAATCTTTTAAGGGGAGTTTTTTCTCATCCGCCGTACAGTCCCCGACCTGGCACCGAGCGACTTCCACCTATTCCCACAATAAGAAGTGGCTGGCTATGCAGCGTTTGATGACGACGCACAGCTGCAAGAAAGGAACGAAGTGGTTGAAGGCGCAGGCGGCCGAATTTTTCGACGAAGGAATTTCCAAGCTCGTACATCGCTACGATAAATGCCTTAATTTCTATGGTGACTAGTAGAAAAGTAGTATTTGAGTGTGGCTTTCATCTTATATAATAAATTTGTTTCCTATACTTTGTTTATTTTTTTATTCCAAAACGTCTTTCTGGATAGCCCTCGTAGTAACTCAAACCATACAACTGTGGAAATATTTATAAATTTTGAGCGATACATGTGTAATACATCTAGTAATTTGAAGCAGTTTTATTACATGCTTTATACATGATAAACAAGCTCTAAATTATGAAATAAAAGATCTTATGCCATATTTATGTTTCATGCTTTTAAAATTTTACTGATTGATTGCTTTTGTATGAATTTCTTGCTGACTGCCATTTTAGAAATGGTTGTCTTTCACGGCATTAACTTGACGAAAAATTATTGCCAAGTAGTTTGCCAGTGAACTTTAACATATAGTAAAAGTTCCGGAAATGCTGAATTCCAGATGTGTGAAAATTTAGGAATAGACAAATAAATGGGAAAAATTTCTGTTCTAAAATAGAGCAATAATCTTATTTATTATCAACTTGAATATCAAAAGTTGAGAAAAATGTATTTCATGGTCTCCCCTTCATGAAAATTGGTGCTATTCCTGTTTACATGCTACACTTTCCCAAGTAAAACGGCTTCCAAAACATAATAAAAACAAAACAAAACAAAAATTATAATTTCAACAAACTGCATTTTAAATCAAAATAAAACATGGAAATGATATACAAAAATACAGTCAAAAGTCGTTAATCCGGACTTGTCGGGACTTCGGCGATTCCGAATTATCGATTTTTTCCGGATTATAGATCATCAGTTTAAATCTCGTAAGATGGCATGCACAAATTCTAAAATTAAAAATATGAAACCGTAATTTATGAAATAAAGAACAATTATGATCTAAAGGGTATCAAAATTTACAAAAAAAAAAGCTTAATATTTATTTGTTTACTTTATTAAACATTTCTTTCAATGTAAGTTGTTTCGTTTTATGTGATAATACTTTCTCTTTAATTCTATAAACAGACATAATTTCTTGTTCAGTTACAAGTCCTGTAATTGCTATGCCGAGAATACCGACTAACTTGTCAATCGAAATTTTTTCGTTTTCACTAACCTCTCTGTCACCTTCTACATGTCTTTATCCATTTTCTGCAGCAATTCCACTTTTTGTTTGACGGACATCGAGACATATTTTCGTTTTGTAGATCCTTTGGGAGCTCCAGAATCGGAAATTGACATAATCGAAAGTTCAAGTTTACTTTTATAAAATTGCTCTTACAGTCTGCAAAAAATAATAAGCCGCATCCAATTTGAAGATTAAGGAACAACAATCATCAACATTAACTGAAATAGATAATTATATAATTTTTAGTCTTGCACCGTCCATTATACATTAAACGCGTGCACAGCGTAAAAACGGTATTCTGTCACTTTGCATTAGTATACATTAGTATTTTTCAACATATGGCATTCATTTACAGTGCTTTACTTTGTGTTTAAATTGCTTGGAAATGTATTCTATTTTTGACCTGCTTGCACGCGAAAATACTAAACATTTTAGGACTTCAGCTGTTGGTTATACTATGCTCCGCCAAAACTGTTGTCTAATAGTAAGCAAACGCATTGCGCACGATGCGCATGAAATGTTTTTAGCTTTGAGGTCCGGATTATAGATCATTCTGGATTATGGGTGTCCGAATTACCGACTTTTGACTGTATATATTATCTAACCTGCACAGCACAAAAAGGAAATATCAGCTTACCTTATTTAGAAATTTCTGTGTCTTCGGTGCATTGCATATAGTATTCTCCTTAACAGCATCCAAAAACTGCTTAAAATTATCTGAACTAGAATTTATATACTGTTGTCGCCACCTAAATTCACAAAAGTAAAAATGATAAATATTCTCGGTATTGGCAAACTGTCGATGGCATGTCTTTCAAAAATCTACTTTTATTACATCCCACATGCCTTTAATTATGTTGATACAGTCAAAAGTCGTTAATTCGGACACCCATAATCCGGACCTCAAAGCTACAAACTTTCTGCGCATGCGTCGCGTTGACGCATGACTTTTACAGCTGCGAATATGCGTGTGTGCAAAATGCATTTACGAATGCACGTTTAATGTATAACGGACAGTATAAGCTAAGCTAAAATTATCTTATTCTTAACTGTTGCAGATTACGTTGTTCCTTAATCTTCGAATTCGATTCGGCTTATTATTTTTTGCAGACTGTTAGAGCAATTTTATAAAAGTAAGCTTGAACTTTCGATTATGTCAAATAGAATTTCTGATATATATTTACTAATATGTAAAGAATCTACAAAGCCAAAGTATGTTTCGAAGTCTATTAAACAAAAAGTGGAATTGCTGCAAAAAAGGATAAAGACATATTCTTTGTTTATCTAAACTTTATTTATCTTTAACGTCGCGGCACGCAATGAATTGGAAGTTGATCTGTCAGCACTATTCTTATCTTCAGGACAGATGTTTTTATTTTATTTGGCTTAAAATTCCTTACTAAATGTAATATTTCATCTCGATGAACTCCGTCTTTGATATGATTTATATCAAATTCGTCGTCATTTTAATTCGCTTCTGACAGTGAAGAAAGTGACACAGAGGTTATTGAAAACGAAAAATTTTCGATTGACAAATTAGTCTGTATTCTCGACACAGCAATTATAGGACTTGAACAGCGGAACTTTGTTACTAAACAAGAAATTATGTCTGTTTAATAGAATTAAAGAGAAAGTATTGTCACATGAAACGAAGCAACTTAAACAACTTACATTGAAAGAAATGTTTAATAAAGCAAACAAATAAATATTAAGCTTTTTTTTTTTCCTTTTTTTTTTTTTTTTTTTTTTTTTTTTTTTTTTTTTTTTTTGTAAATTTTGATACCCTTTAGATCATAATTGTTCTTTATTTCATAAATTACGGTTTCATATTTTTAATTTTATAACTTCCGCATGCCATCGTACCAGATTTAAACTGATGATCTATAATCTGGAAAAATCGATAATCCGGATTCGCTGAAGTCCCGATGAGTCCGGATTAACGACTTTTGACTGTATTATATCTTGCCATATTATACTCGTATTAAATTTATTAATTCTGTTTACCTTTTGTATACTTAATAAAGGTTGCTTGTAATGTATATAGTTGTAAAAGTATGATATATGCTTGTAATGTATATAGTTGTATAATGTATAAGTATGAGATGTTAAGAAATAGTTAGAAACACGTAGTTAGAAAATTCAACTTAGTTAAGGAATGTAGCTATGATTTTATTCTTTGCAATATATTATCTTCAGAATTCATCTAATATTTTACTGCAGTAAGCTTCTCAGCAAATCCAATGCTTATTCTTATTTTTAAAATTTTTTTTTAACATTTATGACTTTTATCAACAAAAATAATTATTATAATAAAATTAGAAAATTATCATATTGTATTTAAAGAACTCATTAACGTTGATTGCTGTGTGGGTCATCAGGGGCTGGCACTCAACTTGCCTACAGCGCCTTGGGGACCACCTGTGATTCAACCAATAGTAAAAATGCATAATTAGAGTAAATATTGATACTGATAAATTTTTAAATAATACCATAGTTACTATAATGATTTCAAGAATAATAAATTGCAAAAATTTAAATAATAAATTGGAATAACCTTGGGGATCACTGGTGATACCCACTATAAAAAATGCATTAAACATTATTATACAACTCACCTTATCTTTTGTAGGTAATATTTCAACACAATATACATTGCATAATAAAAAAATCATCTTGGTGCCATGGCCAAACCATGTAAAATGCACACAGCAGTCAAAGTATTAAGAATTAGTAATTTAAAATAATACACAGTGATGAGATGTCTTGATATAGACTCCTATTTCTTTGTAACATTTATTACGAGTTATTACAAAAATTGAAATTATATATTATTGCAAGGAAATTTTGGCCATAAATCTATAATGAAAGCTACTGAGTATTCAAAGATTACCTGTACACGTAAATAATATATTACTAGCCTAGTATTAAGAAGTTTAGTCTTCTAGATTGTGTTGCTGTGATACTGGCCTTGTATCTGTGTTATGATTCGACTGTTTACACAGGTTTTTTTTTTTTTTTTTGTATGTGTGCATGCGTGTGTGTGTGTGTGTGTATGATTTATTTATTTTTTTTTTCTTTCTCCCTCTTTTATAGAAAATAAATGCCTCTGGGACACATCAGTTTTTTTCTTCTTTGTCACACCTTGCGGTATAATGTTTTTGTTAGGAGAATCAGCAGTTTCAAGTTCAGAAAAGCTGTCGCTCTGGGCACTGACTGCATCCAGTGTCAGTTGCATTCTGTCAACCAATCTTTTTATTATGCGATACTCAGCATCAGTCTTTATCGAACATGTCATAACTAAAATGTTTTCATTCATATTCTGAACTTTTTACATCAGAGTTTTGGAAGTGCTAGATGCATTTTTTCGTAATTATGATAAAATTATATCCTGCTCGGTAAGTTTGTCATCCATATTCCATTTTATATTTGCATCCACACATGTACAAGTATATTTGTGAATACATGCATTGGATTCAGTACAAGTAAGTTGGCAAGTACAATCATTAACTTTTTGCTCGACCAGATAGATTTCAGAATTATCAACTTCCCAACCTCTTTCATTTTGAGTAACCGAATACGATTCAGTTAGGATTTGTCATTTGTCATTTGCAAGATTTTTGTAACTTGCTGCACAGCCCTCGTTCAGAATAATTAGTCTGTCGATCAATTTATCTTTGATAAAATTCATTAGGATTGTTATAGACTTGTTGAGTCGTTTAGCTATTTTTTTATTAAGGTAGAGATACTTTATATTCCTGTGCATCCTTTCTAGATGCATGTTTGTATTGAGGTAATACTGCGACATGCCCATGCTGTGGCATTTTTTGCATAATGACTCATGAAATACTTGCCAAAGGCAGCGTCAGAGTCATTTAGTAATGTTTTGGTTGCTGCTTGTAACATATTTTCAAATGCTGAAATATCCCACTCTTCTAATAAAGTTTGCTGTATTTTATAAATCTCTAGTTGTTTTTCTTTACTAGTTGCTTTTTCTAATTGTGTTCATCATGCTCTATCCACATGCCAGCTACAGAAAAGCCATTTTTTTTGGAGCTGGCATGGTTTACTAGCATCTCAAAACAGGGATGGCCGTGAACGGCTCCCTATGAGAAAATTTTTTGAACGAACTGCGCATGCGCCGTTTCTTTTTATCGCCAACAAATGATGGTAAACCTATTGTAATTTCTCACCAGCGTTTCGCGCTTCGTTTGAATTAGTGTAGGTGTTGTCAGTGAGATTCATAACAACGATAATAAAAAGAAGTCATTTCAAATGTTTAAGCAAGGAAATATTTTTTGCTCTTTTTCACACTATATATGCTATGATTGATAGAATTCAAGAACTTTTAGTAATTAGGTCAAAATTAATTTTAACGTGTAAATTTCAAACTCACAAATTTGAGTACAGATTTTCATCAGATGTCTGAAGGCAGTTACTATATTTCAGTACAGCAAATCCTGGAATATGAAAGAAAAAAAAATTAATTGAAGTCTATTCTTCAGCTTCATTCTAATTCCTATGGATACATCTCTCTAAAA
This sequence comes from Stegodyphus dumicola, assembly GCF_010614865.2. Lineage (NCBI taxonomy): Eukaryota > Metazoa > Arthropoda > Arachnida > Araneae > Eresidae > Stegodyphus > Stegodyphus dumicola. The sequence continues at coordinate 19,142 of NW_023326022.1, forward strand.
CAGTTTATTACAGAAGTTTCAGATGTAAAAGTAGTTCATAAAAGTATTGATCAATAAAATTATTTTCAATGGTCAGCGAAATTGGTTGCAGTTTCAGACACTGTTGCGGAAGTTCTCACATACAATTGCTGTTTATTGTGCAAGTAATATTACAACTAACTAAAGTGCTTGCATAGATTTCTGCATCTTGCAGGAAAAAATGGAACATTAGTGAAAACAAATTATGTATATATTGATACTGTAAAATTTGGGAGGTTTCAAAGACCCAACAGAAAATATGGTGGCATTGATATCAGTTGCATATTTACTTTTCCAGACTATTATATCTGAAAAGTACGAAAAGCAATTCATCTACACCATCAACTTCTTACAAAACTAACTGAGGCTCATCTCAGTTATTTTTGTAATATAGTATGTACGTATTAGTAAAAGATGCTCTGAATGTAATTTGCTATACAAGATAATAAACATGAGTGTAGTCAGGATTTCTAACTATATGTTTGAACAATTATGTACGAAACATTCCTTCAAATTCACTTGAAAGAAATGAGGAAACGAAACTGAAAAAATTCAAGAACCAGTAAAAAGCAACTTTATTTTATATTTGGATGATATTTTCTTAATGCTATGTTTAAAATCACAATTTCTTAAACTGTTTGTTTTAAGTATACATTTATACTTCTTGCAGGGTTAAAGTGGCCCTAAATCAACATCATTTATTATATTATAAATAAGGAAAATTTGTCATTGTACATTACTTATATAAAGAGAAACAAAGTGACAGAGTATGATAAGTTAGGTTTGTAAAGGTAATTTAAATATTTTCATTATGCCAAAATAATGCAAGACTTGTATGTTTAAGAATTTTTCAATCTTGGTGTTATTTGTTGTATAAAACATCACAATTCAAATAAAAGTACTATTTTGTGGTATAATTCCATTATAGGGGCCGTAGCAAATTGCAGCGAAAATATATGCGCGAAATCTAGCGAAAGTGGCGATTTCACACCATGTAAATTTAAATAGTTCTATATTTGTAAGTCACCGCACACACGATATATTGATTAGGGACCACAAGGCCTGGGCTCGAATTCCGGAGAAGGCATGGTTATAACTGCCGGTTTCTTCATAGATTTGTTCACACACCCCTATTGGTTTATTAGGTGCCTCCATAATAAAGTGACTATTACCTGGCCTTAGTTGTGGCCATTGTGTGTGTGGGGGGGGAGAATATTTGTAAGTCGCCATTGAAATACTGGTTTATTTTTTTAATTCTTTTTTGATAATGATATGCATCTAACAATTTGGGAATTGCCCAATGACAAAACGTCTGCAATAGAATTTTTTCAAAGAAAAGACATCATTCATTATAGAATATTATGATCGAAAAACCATGAGATGAAATTATGCTTTAGCGGTAAGTCAATAGCGAAATGGAGGTGCAGGAATGAACCTGTATTCTGAAGAAAGGATTAAGAAGTCAGATATTGTTCGAAGCAATGAAAATCCCCTTCCTTATAACTGATAGGCAGGCTCACCTATTTTTGGTATCAAGAGATGACATCTATTGAATTTTGTGAACTGCAACTGAAGATGAACCACAATACAACTGTAGACTTAAAGATATGCGTGAGCTGTGTGCCATAGCTTTAATTTCTCAGCCTAAGTTGAAATTCGGCGGATGTGGAAAAAATTATGAAGCAGATGAAAGCCTTTTCAGTAGAAGAAGA
>NW_023326023.1:0-23438 GCF_010614865.2 Stegodyphus dumicola
TCCATTGTAGCTCCTGCAATGTTAAGGCTAGATCGATGTATTTGCTTCTGTCGAAGATAGGGGACACAATTTTGTTTTGCTTCCCCATGATACCGTACTGTTTTCCTATTTGAAATATAATATCCGGATGTGGATTTTCTGTCAGAGTATCTCCTGCCCAATCAGCTCACTAAGCTTGATGACTGGTGCACCATTGATTTTAATGTAATTTGAATTAATTGTCGCTCTCAATATGTATGATTTTATGATACCGTCCAGTCTGATGTTGATGGATTTTTTCTACTTTTCTCTGCTAAGTCTTCCAACAGAATTTGCTATGTCAGTCTTGATACTGTTGCTAAATAAAAAGTGCTCCCACTGCTTCCCTATACTTCCGTTATCGGGAAAAACGTCATCCTGGTTGTTTTGGTTCTTCCGTAAAATTCGTAGTCATGGGTGTATAGCTTAGTTTCTTTGGTGACTCTCCTGGAATTTTTCGACATACTATTAATCTTGTTAGCTTGATGAAGTTTAAAGCTTCCGTCTTTTTCTCTTTGATTTCAATTCCTAGATATGTAGACACTTCTCCAAGATTTTCGAATGTCCGAAATTTCCTTTGAATTCGTTCACTTCTTGAATTGATTCACACTTGTCGCTCGCGACTAATATGTCATCAATGTAAACGATTATGTAGTTCTTGCGTTTTTCTCGATTAGTGTGAAGGAACATGGATCAGCCTTTCCTTGAACGTATCCTTGTTTGCGCAGGATTTCGGCTATCTTGTGATTCCACTTTCTGGCTGCCTGTTTTTAGTCCGTAGATCTTTTATTCAGTTTACAGATTTATTTGCTTCTGAATCAGAGATGTACCTTCTGGTTGCTTCATATATATATCTCTTTCAGATCTCCATATAGAAATGCTGTTTTTACATCTAAGTGATTTACGTGCATTTTCTTTTGAGCTGCTATTGCCAAAATAGTCCTTATTTTGTATACTTTACGACTGGTGCGAATGTTTCGTCGTGTGTGCCAAATTTTTGGCAATATCCTTTACTACTAAACAAGCTTATTCTGATAATATTTCCTGAAGCGTCGGATTTTGTTTTAAATGTCCATTTGTTTCCAATTGCTTTCTTTCCTTTTTGGAAGATCGACTATTCCCATGTTTTGTTTCTTTTCAATGCTTCCATTTTTTCTTTCGTAGAGTTTAACCATAGTTCCTTTTCTTTGGTAGGAAAAGTTTGAAGTTCTTCCCAGTCTTTAGAACTTTGATTTCTTCATTCTTAGCATGTATGAGAACCTGTTTGGTGGATTCCTTTAGTCGTTCTGTGGACTTCTCGGTAATGGGGAATTTCTTCTGTTTCAATTACTTCCTCTGTAATATCATTTGGATGTGGTTCTGTCAATTTTATTTTTCTTTAAAAGGCCATTCTATTTTCCTCATGCTGACATTTAATTGACAAGGCATTTCTTCTTTTTTGTTTTCATCGCATATTACGCTTCTTCTGATCACGACGTTGTTTGCATGTGGCATGTAAATTCTATATCCTTTAGTACGGTCACTATATCCACAAGAATTCCTTTTTCTGCTCTTTCTTCTAGTTTGCTTCTTTTCTGCTTTGGAACCGACCAATAAGCTGTGCTGCCGAAAACTCTGATATGGCTTAGTTTTGGCTTCTTATTATTCCATATTCATACGGTTTTTTTTCAACTGATCTTGATGCTAGCCTGTTTTTGTAGATAGGTGGCTTCATTACGTTTCACCCCAAAATTCTCTTTTGAGTCCTGATCGATTAGCAGGCATCTTGTCATTTCCATTAAGTATCGATTTTTTTCTTTCTGCTCTAACCGTTCTGTTGCGGTGAATATGCTACGAGGTTTGATTTCGATTCCCTCTTCGTTTAGATAGTTTTCATTCTCTTGCTTGTTATTTCTCCTCCATTGTCTGTTCTTAAGACTTTTGGCTTCTTTCCAAATTTGTTCTTCGTCATGGTTACAAATTGTTTTAACTTGGAGATAGCTTCATCTTTTGTAGCTAGCAGATATCGTTGTGTATCTCGAATGATCGTCGATGATGTTATAAGTATTTCTTTCCTCCTAGTGATGTTTATACCGATTGGCCCACAGATATCTGAGTGTATCAAGTCTATAACTGATTTCGCTCTATAGTCGTTTAGCTTGGGATATGGCAATTCAGTCATTTTGCCTCTGATACAGCATTCGCATTCTTTTTCCTTTTTGGCTTCTCCGTCAATTCTTATTCCGGTTGCCAGGTCATCATTCTTTAGCCTCTTGATTGCTTCATAATTTCTGTGGTCCTAGCCTTCCTATGCCAAAGATCTATACTATTTTTCTCTTCTTTCTGCAGTTGCAATTTTGGCTTTTCTTCTTTGCGATTCAACTATAGTGTATAAATTTCCTTCTGCTTTAGCAATTCCTATGGTTTTATTTTTCTTCTTTATTCTGCAAATATCTTCTTCAAATTCAACTGTGAATCCTTTCTTTGTAATTTTTTCTTACGGATATCAATCCTCCTTCTAGGTCAGGAACGTACAGAACATCTACGAGTCTCACTTCTATTTCGTTATCTTCGTCATCTGTACAGTATAAGTATCCTTCTCCTATACCTTCGGACTTCATCTGCGTGCCGTTTCAATTGTTATCTGCCTCAGTTTTGCTTCTATCCAATTTGGTGAAAAAGTTTATGTTATCGGTCATATGACAAGTAGCACCTGAGTCAACTGACCAGTTTGAGTTTTGAGATTTTCTTTCTCTGGTGACTCGAACGTGTAATTCTCAGTCTTCCTCATGATTCTTATTTTCGTTTTCATCTTCATGTGTATCCTCGTTTACAGCAATTTTCGTTTCTGTTTATTTCCATAATTTCCTTTATTTGTTTGCTTTTCATTCTTGAAAAATGAGTTACTTTCGTTTTTATCTTTTTCTTTGTGGTTATTTAAGAATCTGCACTCTTTTTTCTAAGTGTCCTATTTTTTTTGCAATAATTGCATCTTCGTGATTTAAATGCTTGAATTTTTGTGTTAAAATTTTCGAAGGCAGTCGTTTCTTCTGCTTGCGTTACCTTCTTTTTCTTCGCAGGCATTCGTCGATGAGTTTCGTTTTTACTTATTCCAGCGTTAGTTTCTTCTTCTGGGCGTGCCTTCTAAAGCTGTAATGAGATTTTCGTAGCTCTTTGGTAAGCCGCTTAGTAAGAGCGCTGCAATGTGACTGTCCTTTATTTTCTTCATTTTTTCTTCACCGATTCCTCGCAGCTCATCTACGATTTCGAGCATTTTGTTGACGTGTTCTTCGAGTTTGTATTCATTTTCTGCTTTTAATGTATACACTTTCTCAGAAGGTAAAGTTTGCTGGAAAGATTTCTTTCTTTCATGTATTTTCTTTAATTCATTCCATATTTTCTTTGGCTGTCGTTTTATTTCTTATGTGTACGATTTGGTTGTCTTCTACGAGTAAACTAATGGTAGCTTGTGCTTGTTCATCTCGTTTTTCTCCATTCGACGTTTATTTCTTTTGGTGTATTTATCTGCTATTAAATCCCATAAATTTTCCTTCTTCAGGATCATATCAAGTTTGTATTTCCATACTTGATAGTTGTGTTATTGTTTAGTTTCATGATCGAATATTTATTTTTGCAAGCTAGTAGCCATTTCTGCTTCTGTATTTTGAATGTGCAGTACACAACTATGCAGTTTTGTTTCGCCTTTTGAAGAGACAGGCTTGGCTTTTCCTTTTTCGGATTATCCAGCGATAATTTATGGCAAAGTATCTTTTCTGTTTTGCATTTTTTATTCCTTCATAGGGCTTATCTCGATATATTTTCTGCGTTTAGTTGAAGTAAACATATTCTCGGTCTTGTAATCTATTGTTGAAGGTGTTCAGGGTTCATTTTGTGTTACTATTACAACTTTGCTAAATCGAGATGAGCAGATGAATAAAACAGAATTAAAGTTCTTACCTTAATAAAGTATAATCCAAGCTGCTGAGTTAAGGAACACGATCATTATATTAGCAAACACAAAATAACATATTTATTAGGTATATGAAGGAAAAAAATATAGCGATGATTACAAGCACTGTTTACTGTCCATTGCATAACGCTAGAAGTGAGTCATACAAGGAGAGAATGTTTCTCCTTCTTTTTTTGGGGGAGGATCAAGTCCAATCACAGTTAGCGGGGGTGAGGGGGGAACTAACGTCGGAGTTGTACAGCCTCATCGCTGTCGTTATGAATTGCTCCACATATAGAACTATATAAACTTACGCAATCTGAAAATAGCACGTACGCTAGATTTGGCGCGCTGTTAAATGGACGCGTTTGCTAAATTTGGCGCTTTTGCCCAAACATTTTCGCTTCAATTTTTTTACGGCCCTTAAAACAGAAGAGTAACTATTATTCTATTGTTCTACTTATTAAATATATATACATATTATTTTATTATTATATTATTACATTAGTGAAGAAATTGGCTGGGGATGGAGTGTAGCAGTAAATAACGTGCCAAAAATTTAGCAAGGCTATATGAGACTGCTTTAAAAAGTACAGATTTTTTTAAGCTAAGAAAAATCATTATCCACTGCAATGTTGAATCACTCAACATATTGTTTTGCCTTCAAACATCTTTGGCCTAGTCTTTAAAGGATTGTTTAAGGGGCAGCATTTTTTTCTGTCTTTTCTAGCTCGTACATGACAAGTGAAGACTAAAAGCTCATATTTGGAGAGAAATATTGCACATGCTTGTTTTCATTTGTTAGTGAAGAGGAAAGAAGGAAGAGAATTAGATTACTTCGAATTTAAACTTGGCTAGCATAGCTAACCACACTTTTGGCCCTTAAGTGGTTGTAGGAGGTGTAGCATTTTTCTGCCTGACTTAAACAATAAATAAAGTCCCAATATATATTTATTTGGAGTAGGTTATTGCTCTTACTGGTTTTCTTTTCTGGCATAGAAGTATGGAAAGAAGAAATAGTTAGATTCCAAGGAATTTCAGTTTAGTTAATATAGAAAATTTGCTGTTGCTATTTTTCTGATTTGAAGCAGCATATTGTTTTGTTCCATCTCTTATTATCAATTTTATCAAAATTGGAACAATAGTAAATTATAATGTGTGTATTTTACATTTTCCCTGTTACTGTACCTTCATCAGTTAGCAAATGGAAATCAGAACTTGCATGGAATTTGCATGCACTAAAATGCAGATATAAAGTAGCTATTTAAAAATAATTTATTTTTTTTCTTAAAGCCTTTTAAAAATTGCTACAGCATTAAAACTGTGTGCAAACTCTAGAAATAGTTTGTCATGTCATAAAACCTGATGTATGCTGCATTGCAAATCATGACAGAACATGTCTGCAGATATTTTTTTAAATACTTGTCATAACTTATAGCCAGCTATTAAATTTCATGATGATGATGAAAGCCACGAATCTGAAAGTTTTCAGATATCGCAAGTAAAAAGTAAAATTTTTTTATTAATGGGATATGAGAAGAAATGCTAAATGAAGATGATGTAACTGAAGTCTTACATTGCAATGGCAATGCCTCACATATCAGTTAATTAATGGAATGCAAATATTTGTAGTATTGTTTTAAGTACAGAAAATATTACCATTTAGGCTTCAAGTCATATAGCAGTTTTACATGGCAGTGATTCAGAAAAAAAAAAAAAAAAAAAAAATTCTTTCTTCAGTGATTCAGGAAAAAAAAAAAAAAATCTTTCTTTATGCAAAAATCCTGTTAAAGAAAGATTAATAAAGAAAATTGTACATGCCATATTACTAAATTTAAAATGATGATCTAAAATGCAGAAATTTTTTTTGAAATCAGGAATTACCAAAGTCCTGGCGATTCCGGATTTTGGACTTTGTATTATAGTATAAAAAATAGTACTTAAAATAGTACCTTCAGTACTTTTCCGTTTTACCGGCGCAAATCTCGCCAAACAGACTTTATTGGCGGTAACATACAGTATGCATATATAAAAATGTCCCTCAGGGCTCACTCTTGTGAGTACGGGCGTGGCAATCCCGAGGTACCCTAGCCCTTCAGGGGATCATTTTCTTGGTGAGATGGGTGTCACGATCTTGGAGCCCCAGTGATCTATCCTTTTTTCCGGCTCCTCTCCTCTTGGCTGGAACTTTTTCCCCTCCCTTCTCCCTTGTGGTTTCTCTCTTGGATTTGGGGCTCGTCACAAGAGACTGGAACAGCCCTGTCTCTAGTTTTTGAGTGGCGAGAAACGCCCACTTTTTGCCATGCTGGAGACCCGTGTCACTGGAAAAGAGGGTCCTGATAGTTGAGGGGCGAGGTACTGTCCCCAACACACTACTTTGGCCTTGCTTCGCTAAACAGAGCAACCTTAGTCTTCCTCACGTTGGTCAATCGGCTGGTCACTAGTCCTGTGTCAGTGGTCGGGATAAGCTCTCAGGAGTACTGCTTTGGGAAAGCCGCTGTGGGGCTTCAGTTTGGTATAGGTCAGGCTAGCCCTAACAAGGAATCTATGTCCCCTTCGGGCTCGGTGGTGGGCAGGGCCGTCGGACCCGAATTTTCTCTTCATTCATGGCTTCTCTCTTTATTCTTAAAAAATCCAAGTCAAATGAACCAACCAAGATATCGAATTGTCGACAATCTATCAACAAATCCGTACTGATGCAAATGCCAAAGATATTGAAATTGTGACAAAACCATTAGCAAGAAGATCCATACCAATGCAAATGCTAAGGAAACTCTGAAATCCAGCTCCTGTGACTCTATCCTTCTGGTGAAACGCAAAAGATGTCTCCTTTCTAAGCAAATATGCATTTTGTATAGGTGTGCCAAGGAACATAAGCGTCTGCAATCAGAGACTTGCTTATTGCTCCGTATCGGCCCCCAGTCTGCTTGTTATTCGACAAACCAAACTGGACAAATATCTATAACTGTGTCAGCGCACAAAACACTAATCTTGTAGAGGTTGGGATCCGGAATCGACCTTCTTGTTCTCAGAAAGTGTTCGTCCCGAGTTAGCTGACCAAAATTGTGGTGCTAGGCATCAAGATACGAAAGAAAGGCCAGTTTGATTGAATGAAACATGTGATCCTGACCTCAAACGCCTGATCTACCTGAGAATATTAAGGCTGGATACTTAAATTATCCTGTAAGACCTTATATTCCAAACCCTATGCGATGCTTCCAATGCCAGCGTTTCGGCCATTCTAAGATGTCTTGTCGTGGCAGCCTCACATGCGCCTGATGCTCACAGATTGGCCACGATTCTGAAAATTGTACCGCTGTGCCTTTGTGTACAAATTCCAAGGGTGAGCACCCAGCATTTTCACGCCTGTGCGCAAAATTGAAATCAGAAAAAGAAGTGCAGACTGCAAAAGTTACCAGGAATATCTCGCATGCTGAAGCCAGAAAACTAGTTCAAAGCACACAGCTCCAATCAAACAAATCATATGCCAGTGCCGTTAAAACAACAGTACCATTGCCACCCAAACATCAGTAGGCACACAGACTATACCAAATAAAAGCCGACCGACTACATCCAACAAGAAAAAGGAAAATTCAACTCATTTAATACAAAAAAAAAAAAAAAAAAAACAGCATTCAAAGTAAAACCCAAAAACTGCCACAAAAAAATTAAATAAAATAGAGTCCCAGCATAGCTCCTTGATGAAGGATTCTGATTACAGATTCAGCAGTTGGAAGAGGAAAAGGTCTAGAAGTTCCAGGCATCTACTTCCACGAAAACAAACAACAGCACAGAAAGAACAAAACCAATCATAATGGCCACCCGTCTCATGGAACTGTCGCGGTTTCCACTGAAATTTGCTTGACTCAAAGCTATAAAATGCGTATCATCCGGTGTGCTTAGCAACAGGAAACAAATCTGAACCAGAAAACTGCATGCAAATTTCAAGGTTTTCTTTCGTCAGGAAGGATAAACTTCAGGTGAGCGTGCCAGTGGTGTAGGTCTCCTCAGCTCACTGGATTATCTATCAATGTGCTTTTTGACGACACCCCCCCCAAATGTCGCTACTCCAAACGAATTTTGATATTATTGTTTCATTTGTTTCTCTGTATTTGCCCCCAAAGGACATTGATCAGCAAGATTTAAAATGGTTTAGAGAGCTGGCCTGGGCTCTTTTTCATAATAGGAGATTTAACGTCCATAGTCCGCTCGGGGTAGTAAAGATACAAATTGCCCGGAAACAAATAAGCAGATGATCCTAGTTGTCTCCGAATAATGGCAGGATACTTACTCCATGAGGCTCAAGTACATTTTTTTTTTTTTTTTTCCCGCTCTCGACCTGCATTATTCACCATTTTATTTAATTTTTGACTTCTAGTGGGGTTGATTTTTTAACAGCGATCCTATCCAATTTTAATCTTCTTGCCATGAAGAGAAGAATCCCGTGTCGAGACTCCCTCGGTTGATACTGGGAGGGCCACTAGGAACTCTTCTCGCTGTTGCAGGTTGAGATGAATGGTAGAAGATGTGAATTTGATGATGCGTTGAATTCTGTTCTAATACTCTTATTCAGGCATCTAGCTTCCATTCAATAAAATAGGAAAAATATACGAAAACCATTGTGGAATCATGACTGTCATGAAGCCGACAAAAACAAACAAAAAAAAGCAATGGAATTTCGTAGTATCCTACTCTCAAAACAAACTTCATATTCATTTAAAAAGGCAAAAAGCAATGACGAAAGTAAGAAGAGCAGATCAGAGGGATTCCTGATTTCATATGTGTCTCAATAACATCCTCTACACTAGTAAATGGTTTGGCAAAAAAAAAAAAAAAAAGCATGCGAAATATAAATAGACCAACAACTTTCCTTTAGGAAAAATGGCCTAGTGATTCGCTCCATAGAAAATTGCGAATACCAGTGGTGAGAACATTGCTGCTTTTCTCCAGAAAAATTACTCACTTTGCCTTTCTTTCTTCAAACCAGCGCTCTGAGAGAAATCCCATCGCTTTCAACTCTTCAACTTTGAGCTATAATAGAGACGTTACTTGTGCTAAGTTTAAAGATAGCTTGGTACAGACTCGTAGTCTGTCCGGGTCTGGATGGCGTGTATGATGAAATGCTGAAAGCAATGTCCTATAGTCTTTTTTAACTAATGCACTGGGCTGCCTTCTCACTCTTTACAATGGGTGTGGAAGGAGCGTACTGCCCAGTGCTGGAGGAGAAAGAGTTTTGTATTTCTATTTTAGCCAGGGAAGACCGAGGATCCCTCGAAAACTCGGCCAATTGCCCTTACTAGTTATGTTTGGCAAAACTGTTTGAAAAGATGGGCAAAAACGCCGGCTAGTTACTCTGGGAAAGAATATATTATAGAGCTTTATCAAAGCGGGTTTTGAAAGCGGAGAACGACTGTAGATTAAATGTTTCTGTTAGGACACATCGAAAAGCCTTTGTCAGAAGAAGTCACCTGTCTCAAATTCTTGACATTGATAAAGCTATGATAAGGGATGAGGATACGATATTTTTGGGATTTTCAGAAGCGTGGCTTGCGGGCAAACCTACCAATTTCATAGATTTCTGAACCCTAAGCAATTTCAAGTAAGGATGACTCTGTGTTGTCGGATGTTTTTGAGTGGAAAAGAGGGTTGTGCCTCAAGGCTGGTGCTTAAGGTATCCTGGCATTTTAAAATAAACCTGTACTAAAAGAAATTCCTCCCACCATCTTGGGATCTCTATATGTGATGATCTACAGATAGCTGCGAGGGGCAGACAGAAAAAAATTAGAGAGGGCAAGTGCAGAGGCTCTGAATAAAGATCCAAGAATTGATACAAACAGGATTACTTTTTCGAAAAAAAACTGTGGCGGGCACCTTTGTAGGAAGCGTGGGTCTCATCCTGAACCGATTGTATCTCAATGATTACAATTATTCCAGTTTGCGCCGGAAATTAAATTTTTAGGAGGACGGTCGACCGAATTGACTTCCTTCCATGTTTTAAACCTGAGATTGGAGAATTGTGTGCTCTTTTTTATTTTTTTAATCTACTTCCTCATATGGATTTGGTACATGTATCGTGTTTTTTTTGAAATTTTTATTAATAGCATTGATTTCCAATAAAATTATCATCTGACCGTTTTGGTGCATTTTTTTCATCATAACATTTGGTTGCGCAAAAAAAAAAACTCACGCCATATAAAAAATGTTGTTATAAGAAATTTTTTATTTTGAGGGCATAAATTTAAACATTTTTAACCAGCATTAAAAATTTCTAAAAGGCAATTAAAATTAAGTCATAAATTGTAAAAAAGGATTTTAAAGAATTTACTGTGTTTATAATACATGATGCCGGGTTTATATCACGTGGACCAACAAAAGTGATCTCATCTACGTAAACTATGCTATAAAAAAAAATCTAATTCTCTTAGTATTACGATATTAATTAAAAGTTAAATCTAGTTTGAATACCTTTTTAAAATTGGCAGAATGGTTTCAATTCGTACGAAAGCGTACTCAGAAATTAGTTTAAAACCGCAGTGCTTTATTCGCTGGTGTGCATTCCAGTAGAATGATTTTTTTTTAACACTAACTTGCATTTACTATATTTTTGTCTTAGGTGATGGTTTGATTGGATGCTATTGGACTGAATTACCGCGAATGGTCTAGGGATAAATTGAACATCTGGTAAAATTTTATGTAATTTTATGCCGTATAAAAAAAAAAAAACAAATCAATCTGATAAGAATATCACGACTTTTTTGAAAATGAGGCGTAAAAGTTACCAAGCGAGGGGTTTTATTCGTTTGGCTCAGTTGTACCATATGGCGACTTATCACTGTGCGGCAAACAAAAATACCATACTTTTCTTCAAAAGATGTTGCATCAATAAGGGATTCCCTTACCTATGCCTACGGGCACATTGCAAACCCAAGTTTAATGTGCCCGCGTTGCTGGTACGATCGCATAAAATTATTTACATTTTTCCTATAGTGTAAGAGTTTCTTGGTGTGCTGTTGGTTCTTACAAGTATGACTCCATGTGCTTTAAATCATCAATTTTTATTAACCCAACCTATTAAAACTCTAAGGTGCTGCAATGATATAAGCAGTGGTAAAACAATTGTTGCATTGATGGAGTATGCGTGTGCGAAACAGTGTGATGTCTCTTGGGGCGGATGAACTTAACTGATATAATTACAAAGTATCCCCTCAGTGACTTAGTCGCAAAACCAAAGGGCTGATGACAAAAGAATCTGGTAAAAAATATACCCATATGTGGAAAATAAAATAGAAAACATATAAAAAGTTGTCATATTTTTAGGTCTGCTTGGATTGTCGCCAGGTTGCTGCAGGTAAAGCAGTGGATAAACAATTGTGCCATCTGAGGAGTCCGTGTTGTTTGAAAAAGTGTGAGTCAGGTGGTGGAGCTGAACTGAATGATATAATTCCAAAAAAAGTATCCCTCAGTGACTTAGTCGCAAAATCAAAAGGGGCTGATGACAAAGAATTCTGGTAAAAAATCTTACACATAATGGAGTATCTATAAAAAATAACATGAAATTAATATTAAAAATAGGTTAGTCTTATATTTAGGGTACTGCTTGGTTGTCGCCAGTTGTTGTTTTCATTTATGGTTTATTCCGGAGTAATGAAGGTTATGGAAACCCTAAACTGATTGTGGGATTTGAGTGAGCGAAAATTTTTTAAGGGTTTTTATGTGTTGAAGTTGTTAGAAGTACGGTGTTATTTCTGCCTTTACGCCGTAAAAATGGGCCTGGTGGTGGTACAATAACTGAGTTGGTATGCTTTAGAAGGATTTGGAGAAATATTGAATGACGCTGTGTAAAAAAAATTTAAATGGCTTCATTCACCCTTCGTATTAAAGCATGAATTTAAGGACTGAAAATGAGGGTCGATCAAACTATGGGAGGCATGGGGGGGTATAAAAAGGCTTTTCAAAAAGTTGGCCATGACAGTCCAGGAGTACAGAAAAATTTTTAGTTTTAATTTAGTATTTTTGTGGTTAAGTGGTAGTTGCGCAGTATTATTAGATTAGGAGATTTAATTAAATAGTTTTTGGATGTGTTAGGATTCTGGGGTCTCATATGGAAAAACAGAAAAATTTACATAAGTTCGATATTTCCTTTTATGTAAGCTTATTGTACATATTTTCCATCTTATGTTATTTCCTTCCTTGATTTAAAAGGAGTTATTAGAATTTGATTTTTGTTTAATTATGTTTATGCATTTGTTTTTAGATGCACATTGGTGACAGAGGAGAACATTGACATTTGGCACCAAAAAAAATCGCCCAATTTTAACCAAGGGTTACCTGAAAATAATTTGTACATAAATAAAATACAAGATATAAAATGGTGGCTATGCAAGAATAATGAAAAAAGTAGTTGAATATTAATGAATATATGCCATGGTTATAATGAAAGCTAGAAATGCGAATTTAAACAATTACATGTATGTAAAAAAAAAAAAAAAAAAATTTAAAAAAATAAAAAAAAAAATTTTTTTTCGTGTTCATATACTATAACTTTTATAATAAATAAATAAGAGAATTGTGTTCAGTTGTATTGCCATGGTCAGTCTTTTGGGAAGATGAACACAATGTCTACTGCAAGTACTTATTTGTCTAGGAACAATGTTCGAGTTTTCGAAAACTTGATGTCGTGTCTGAGGAATTACTGCTATATCTATACGTTCCAACAACATATACGTTGATTTTAAGCACTGGATTGAACCTATAATATTGCTGTGTTGCAAAATTTAAATTAATTGTCTTTAAGGATTATTTTTAATTTTAAATGAAATTGTTTTGCACTGGTAGTGAGCATATAGGCTCAGGTGCTAGGCACTTTTAACAGGCTCCTAGGCTGGGAAAGCCACATCCTGTGTGTAGCAGCATGTAGAAGTGCATATCTTTCCTGACATAACATAGAATAGTTCTTAACTGAGAAAGAAATTTTTCATGTAAATCGAGGAAAGAGCCTTGCGCATTTACCAATCCCAGTTACTCGAAATCTGGAGGTGTCCTAGGCAATAATGACTATGAAAACACATATGTCAGCTGTCGCAGGCTACAGTCACGGCTTCAGATGCTCAAATGGATGAGTGATGGTAGGAAAAGAAGGTTTTCGATGAGCAGGGAGGAGCTCATCGTGTGGTCCAATGGTCATCACGTGGTCAAATGGTCTACCTGGAAAGAGAGTGCATAGTCTTGCTTGACAGGCATTTGTCGTGGGCGGGGCTTAATTACAAATTTTACTTATCGAAGATTCTAAATTACAGTACAGTAATACAAGGTAAAAATTTATACATAAAACGTGTAGTAATAAAAGGATCATTTTGGTGGCCTAAACATCTATTGTGGGGAATTTAAAGATAATAAAATAAACTTTTGGAAAACTTGGTAGAGAAAATAAATTAGGTAGTTCTTGGTGTTAAATGTAGATGGCGACACATATGCGTGTCTTAAAAAACATTAAAATATTATTAGAGAGTACAATTAAAGATGAGAAAATTAATTAAAAACATGGGAAAATGACTTCTGAATGAAATTACAGCATGTTGAAATTAAATTAAGTGCCGGAGTACTGCTCTGAGTCTTTTTTTGTTTTCATCATCAGTGTAGACATAGTTCAATCTAGGAATGGAACTGTTATTGACTTTTTCGATGTTATTTAAAAATTTTTTTGCAATTTTTGCAATGCAAATGCTGATACTATCAATGTTTAATTCATTATGGATGGCCTCGTTTCTGAAAAACCAGAGACTGTTGGAAATTCTTCTTAGAGTAATATTCTGACATAGCTAGATTTTAAGCATTTTGGTTTTACATACAACCAGGGAAGACAGGACAGGCATAAGTAATAATTGGTCGCAGCATGGATCTGAATACATGAAGTTTGTTCTGGATATATAGAACGGAGTTTCGGGCAATTAAGGGGTTGAGTAAGGCTTTAGTACCTCAAAACTTGTTTAAAATGTATATAATGTGTGGGGTCGAAGTGAGTTTTGGTCTAATATTACACCGAGGTATTTTACTTGCTTGGCCCAGGGAATGCTGATGTCGTACATCTTGAGGGTGATATTCAGATCAATATTTCTCTTATGAGTGAAGTAAACAGCTTCAGATTTGTCAACATTTGTTTTGATCTTCCATTTGATCATCCAGGACTCTAATGCATAAATGTGTTCTTGTAATGTTTGTACAGCTGCGTCCATGGACGCGTTTGATAGAGGATCACAGCATCATCTGCATAAAGTGCTAGTTTAGTGAGAGGGTTGTGTTGGATGTCATTCATATAAATTGAAAAAAGGGTGGGCGAAAGTAAGCTTCCTTGTGGCAAGACGGCGAAAGTGACTTTTCGTGTAGAGTGTGTATTGTTATAACGAACGACAAAGTGTCTATCATAAAGATAGAAATTAATGAGGTTTATGATGTAATCTGGGAAACCCAGAGTGATTAATTTGTAGGTGAGGCCCGAACCCTACACGTCAGGGCTGAAAATTAGGAAGGAGTGGCATAACGACTCTTCTTATTTCCTAGTTAGTTTGCCATGGTGGACTTCGGGGTGGCTAGGTGGGACAAATGTTTTTTATTGAACAATCTGTTTTGAATGGGCAGTTAAAACAGGCATGATGTTAGTTACCAATTGGTTTCCGTTGTCCATTTCGAATTTTGAGCGGAGGCAATTGTTGACGCAATTGTTTACTCTGGGAAGATTAAAAATGAGATGATTAAAAAAAGAGAGAGAATTGAAGAAAGTAATCCAATTGGTCAGAACATAATTTTATTTTTCTTTCAGCCTGTAGAATGTAGGTGGACAGAGAGACAGAGCTGTTCTCAGAGGTTATACAGCTGTAGATTTGAAATTTCGTTTGAGTGCTGATGAAACAAGGAAAAAAAAAAAAAAAAAAAAATGTATGGGGAGTTTTTGTCTTCCTTTGTGGCGTCCATTCTACGAATCCAGTAGTCCAGCATTTGCAACCATCTAGTTCGCAGCTATTTGATTGTCAGTGCCTATGAAATGGAAAGCACTCCTTTGCTAATTAAATGAGCTGGACTTGTTTATATCATATCTTCTCACTAAAGATGGCTAAATTGAAATTAAGGATCCCAGAATTTGTGCAAGTATAGACTGTGGAACATGCAACTTCAGAGACTGATGGAAAAAGGATTAGGAGATAGCTGATTCTCTTGTAGCTTGTCAAGAGGAATATTTTGAACAAAGTCCTACTATTCATAAATAAAACATGTATTTTTTTGTGATGAATAAAATTCCTTTACTGAAGAATGATATCACTTGAACATAATTCTCAAAGTATTGTTAACTAAATTCGATCGTGGCAAACTGCAAGCTCGAAGAAAAATTTTGACACATTATCTAACACAGATTAGCAAAGAAGAGCAAGGCTGAAAGCATACTCCAATCCATGCTGTCCCCCATTCAAGAAAAGGGAAAACTGTTCGACAACAATTTAAGAAGTCACTTATGAATTCAGAGACAATTAAATAATCAAAATTGGAATGTATATTATTTACAAGTTTTTATCTAAGGAAATACTTCTTTCATAAGCATTGTTAAAATACATTTATTTGTTGCCGCTTACCAATGTGATACTTTTCTAACAACTGAATAATTAAATATGGAAAGCTCTATATTGTACCTTAGTTTTTTTTAACTAAAAGTGCTTTTGAATTTGCATTATTTCAGAGTATATATGCTTGTAATGCCTTGCTTTTGATTTCAGCTAATATTATCTGTGGCACTGAAAACTTAATGAGGTTTTAATTTTATGTATTCTAGATAAGCATAAATTTCTAAAGTCTGCTTTTTAAAACTTACCTCTGTGCTCAAATTTGAATTGAACTGTTTCAGAGACACCATTTCAGAAAGCATGGAAGAAGTTATCAATATAATTTAACATTAGAACTGTCACTGCAGGCCTGTTTCAGTTAAGGGAGGAAATGTATTATTTTAACATATCGGCAGTCCTAGTATTACATAAATTTTCTTTATAATACATGTATTGTATGCATTTAAAATAAATTTTACACTGCATTTCTAATTATCTATCTCTGGATATGCATGCAATATATGAGAGCTACCTTTTTTCCCCAAGGTATGAATCGGTCACGAAATGGAAACTGTTGTGAAAATCAAAACTGTTATATTTGGATATTTAGATACACCCTCCAGCTACTTCTCTGCATAGTCACCACTCTGACTGATACATATGTCATAATGTGGTACCAACTTTCTAATATCCTCGTCATAGAAGGTAGTAGTCTGTGCTTTCTGCCAATTCTATATGCTGGGTCTGCTGCTCATTGTCTGAACCAAACTTCTGTCCTCCTAGCCAGCATTTCATGTGAGCAAAGAGATAGATGGTAATCGAAGGGAGCTAAGTCCAGCTGTATTGGTGGGTGATCAGACACATCTCATCGAAATGCTGCTGGAGCATCTTTGTTGCAGCTGCAGTATATGACATCTATTTTTATGAAGAAGGACAGTGTCCGATGACAACATTTTTCTGCACTTGTTCTGGATTGCCCTTTGTAGAAGTTCAAGAGTAATGCTGTACGAGGCTGCAGTGATAGTCATGCCATGTTCCATTAATTCCACCAAGAGAACATGTTTTTGGTCCCAGAACAGTGTAGCCATACACATTCTGCTGGAGAAGGTTTGCCTGAACTTTTTACATTTGGCTTGATGAGAAGGATTCGCCTGAACTTCTTTAGTTTATTGACGGAATGAGTATGTATCCTCTATTTGGATTGCTTTTCTGTTCTTCAGGTTCAAAATGGACCCATGTTTTGTCCCCTCTGACAATTTTGTTCAAAAAATTTTCTTCAACATGAGAACATTGGAGAAATGTTAAGGTGACATCCATTTGCTGTGTTTTGTGCTGGTTGGACAGCATCTTTGGAACAATCTCCACGAGTTGTGGACTGGAGTCTTTTGCTTAGTGGTATAAGAGATACATGAATTTCAGAACCAACATTACCAGAAATTGTTAACAACATGCTCTTGCTCATGTGATCCCACTCACCAACAGCATCGGTTGAGACTGCTCCTTCCCTGCCTGCATCATTACACTTTATGACCTACTCAGGTTACTGCACTATGCCCGCTTTGTGTCCTCATAAATGTTTTTGTAACTTACTAGTGTGAGAAATTTGGCTACATTGTACCCTCAGCATGCAGAACTGGAATTGCAGCATGCTTTCAACTGGCTGGGGAGCTTGTTTCTGTGTTCAATGCACTCATAAATGACAGCTAGACCAACACGATCATGTGTTACTAAGAACCAGGAACACATCTGTGACCATATATCAGATTTCGCGGGCGTTTCATTTACATTGATCAGATTTGAAAAAAAAAGGCCTGGGTATATATGTAACGTATTTGCGTATTAACAAATAACGAAATCTAGTGAACATAATTAATTTTAGTTATGGATAGATAATTGATACAGTCTTTTTGTTACAAATTTTCATACATTACTAACTGGTCTAACTTTCAGACTAATATTTTACACATTGCAACGGTACGCGATACAATATGGCGTGCCATCAAATATCAAAGGATAATAAATATAATTATTTGTTAAATAATAAAATATTACAATATATATGTATACATATTTTTTCTCTTAATTTTAAAAGGAAGAAATTTTTACCAAAGAAGAAAGTGCAAAACTTGAAATTTCCCTTTTTGTTGACCAGGAAGGACTGAAATTAATTCTTCAGACATTAACTTTCATCTTTCAACAGGTAATATGATTCATATTAAATAAAATATTTATTTTTTCTTCGTATATACATGTATGTACACCAGGGCTTGCATTAGAGCCTCTGCAGCCACACTGGCAACGTAGCTTATGGGCAGTAACATTTTTTAATTTAGGGAGGCACAGAGTGCCAGAATTTTATAACCTTAATTGTAAAGGGCCGCAAAATGGCTAGCACAGATTCTGATGCACACTTACATTGTTCAACACAAACCTGTCACATAAACTATTAATTTAAAATCTAAGTAGGATTATGTTTAAGAAAATAATAAAAATGACAAATATTTTTGTAATTGAAGGTGAGGAAACAATTATCTATTGGTCTATTTGAAATCATGACATTAACGTACTGTGTTAGTTGGTGTATGGCTGTACAATATTGTTTATAAGTTTATTACTCTTTTTGTGTTGCATGAGAGTATAATCATGATGACTGAAGGGCGACATAACAGTTTCAAAAAGAAAATCACATGCATGTGTAACACTGTCTCATACTCATTAATGTAATTCATTCTTCATATTTAATTAGTTGATTATTTTGGATTCATTTACTATGTGTACTTGCAAATCAATTCAGATCATTTAAAAAAAAATACAAATCCTTGGTCCCAAACATTGTAGGTCCATAGTTTTTTAGTGTAATAACAATGGAAGAATTGCACATGAAAATGTGGACAATATATAGGAATTAATTCTGCATATTCTGTCATTCTGCCCATATATTATATAACTGTTAAACTGTTATTATGTTATTACCATATATTATATAACTATTAAACTGTTATATGTTATTATGTAGTAAAAAAATAATTATAAACTTACCAGGAGTACCATATTTAATAATGTTAAGTTGCATATATAAGCTAATAAATAATAACATTTATCAGTTTTCTCTAAGCTCAATGGATATTGACCAAAACAAAGTGAAATGCAAAGTGTGCATTGATATTATCACAATTTCAGTTTCTGAATGTTGTGTTTATTACTATTAAAAATAAATGACAGATTTAAAAATTAATATCATAAATTTTTTAATTAAAAAAATGGAAGTTTTTCCTGCAGAAGGAGAAAAAATCAGGAGCAAAGATCTATTTATGCCAGTTGCAAATTTGATTTTCTTTAGATTAAGAAGATAATTTTAATAATAAATTTCCAAGCTCCAGTTCTGCATGATTACCATACAAAGTGCAGCCCTTCTCATACAAGTCTGTACTGTTTAGGAACTGATATATGATTCGTATTGTTGTTTAAATAATGGTTTATGCTATATCTTTAAATCATTTCATTTTTTTAAATCACTTGAAAATAAGTTGTATGTAATACCCATCTTTTGTTAGCACAGCAATCATATGTCAAATCTTAAAAATTCTTTTTTCCCCCTTCCCTGGAGTTGAGACAATCATTCAGTTTTATGTCACCAAATATTTGAATTTATTTAAATATGCATCTATATAGAAAAAATAGTAAGAAATTTAGAACCTAATTCACAAAGACGTGATGAAATAAAATCAAAACCACTAACCCCCCCAAAAAAAAAATGATTATTTCAGCAGCTTTTGCATAGAAATATGGATATTTGTTTAAAAATTTTTTAACTAATATATACGTTTCGAACCTATTAAGCAACTTTTGCGAGCTTAGTTCAATTCCTTGATGAGTTCTAATTGGTTCAGTAAAATGAACTATTAATTTATATCTGTATATTTTTTCCCTTGATTTATATATTTTAAAGTTTGTACTATATGAATGTTATTTTATTTTGATTGTTTAGATATTGTGTTAAACCTCTTATACACGATGGCAATATAATATTGTGAGAATTGCCTTGCTTGACTCATTTACTTAACTTCAGATTCTTGAAGTATTCTCTAATCAAATATTGATGAAATAAAAATATTGAAATCGAAACAAGTTTTTTATATGTGAAAGCTGATTCATAAGTAAGATAATAATGTATTTATTAAAGGATATGATGTATTATCTCCCAATATAAATTAGTAGATGTATCAAATGAGAACCCAGAAGAGAAGTATTCCGAAAATTGTTTTTAAAGGACTTGAAGTAATATGAAAACACTTTTAAGGGACTTAAATTTAAATGATGAAATAAAAATCAAATTTGAACAAGAAATTAATAAACCAAGTATATATCATGATCGGAATTAGTGACTTTCAGGAGAACAAACAACTTCCCTTCATCACAATAATTACTAATGTGAAGGGTTCATTTTACTCAAGTAAGAATGATGGTGCAAATGGCAAATTAAGTTAGGCCAAAAATTCTTCTTAAGTGATTGGATTTTTAGAAAACTTGAGATACTAGAGACTGATTACGTACCAAAGACTCATCGAATGAAGCATTTTCGATAATGCATCTTTTAAATTTCTTTTTCAAAGTTTGAATTTGTTATCAGATTTGAATCAAGTCCTTAAAAGTTTTTTTTTTTTTTTATAATTACATTTAAGTTCCTTTTAAAAACAATTTTTGGAATTAAATTCCTCTTCTGGGTTCCTCATTTTGATACAATCTACTAAATTTATATTAGGAGATAATATAATCAATATTTCTTTAGTAAATATGTTTAAGCATATATTTTTCATTCAAAAGATAAAATTTTTCTGAAGTATTATTTTGGATAACAGTAAGGATGTTGATTTCAGCATAAAAGGTGCCTGAAAATTTTTGAAATTTCCTTAAACTCTCTAATTATGACTCTTTAAAACATCAATTTTTAAAGTCACTTGAAATTTTAGATTGGACAAATTTAAGAGATATAAAATATGTATTTCTTTATAATAATTGTTAGAAATTTGAAATCGTAAATATTAAGCAATAATAAAGGTAAACAAATTTTATAACAATATTAGGAAAGCAATTATTATTTATATACAAAGGAAGAATGAAGAAAAGTACTGAACATTTTATTGAGTTTTAATTTATGACAGGTGTATTCTGTCATAAATTAAATATTATATTCATTGCATTCTATATTTTTTCCAAAAAAATCATAAAATAATATAAAGATCATTTAAATTACCTAAAAAAAAGATTACTAATATGCTTCAGCAATTATGACAAAAGCAGTGAAATTGCAACAGCTATTTGTTTATATGAATTTATTAATAGTAATTTAATAAATCTGCATTGAAATTGAACTGGTAACTAATGATTTAGTCACCAGTTGAATAACTTATTAACTGTGTTTCACTGTGTTTTTTTTTCCTGTCTGGTAAAATATCTGTAGCTCTTAAACTCTGTTGCCCACTACCTCCCTAAATTTTACAATATTTGCCATCCAGTGTGATTACTGGTTGTACCAGCTGTGCTTAATTACATTAAGTGCAAATCCATGTAAGTTTTAAAAGCAATTTATTCAAAAATATGGAATTTGTGAAAAAGAAAACTTTTTCAGTTTTCTAAAGTCTTTTTCTTGTGAAAGGTTGACCGATCTGAACCTATTGGGCGTTTTTCCTCTGTCATTAAAGTAGTTCAGCAGGGAGTAGTCATTTATTTGCAATTTTCATAATGGTTCACATCTATTAATCTACAATTCATTTTACTTAGTTGGAATCTTTGAATTCTTTTGGGAGTGAAGAAAAAGGAACAAAACGCAGTGGCCAGCATTTAAGGGCCATGGTAAAGTTCATGTAATTTTCTAGAAGTTTTGTCAGAAGTCAGCGATAGTTTTAAAGGTATTACATTTAAAGTCAACAGGCAGTGCATTAAAAATGTAAGTTATGCTAGCAGTTTTAAATAGTATGAAATAATTTGCATGAACTTTAACAAAAAAATAATACATCTGTTAGATGTGTGGGATGGCTGCAAAACTGAACATGCAATTCTATCTCAGGTAGATTATTAATGATATATAATTATATTTTTGGTATGACTAGATAGTGCAACCAGAAGTCATAAAATTCAATGTTCTTTCCCTGATAAAAAGATTTCTGGCAGGCTACTTTTAATGTACCTCTTATTTTATTTCTTGAGATCTTGCGTTATATTTTTGGAGTGCAGTAGTACAATTAATAGATTGTAAAATGGACCATAATAATAAACCAAGAGGTGCAAGATTGGCATTTTGAAGAACTGCCCTATATTTAGGCTGTTCTAATTTAGCTATTATGATGTGTTGGGAGCAGTGGTTACTTGATGGTGGCACCTCACACACAATAAACACATTTTACTTGGGCCAGACAGATTATCAGTTGAGAGGAATTATTTGATCCACCAATAAACATGAACAACTCCATCAGTTTGTTTTTCCACCTACAGAAACTAGATGGAATCTTTATCATAGAATCCTGTCTGTGGTTAAACCTTTTCCAGGGTCTTAGTATCAAGACATTTGGTATCATGGGGATATTACATATTCTGATATTGACAACTACCCACTGTCACCTTCATATGCAATATTGTCATGAATGAGAAACTTAAATGCTATGAACTGGAATTATATCCCCTTAGTGATGAAGCCAAATTCTGTTTGAGAGCTAGGGATGTTTCAGTCTGAGGCTGCTTCATAAGAATGCCACGCCTTTAAAAAAATTTAACTGCAGCTCAGAAAGACAGAAATCTTCATAATGATACCATGGCCAATTTCTCACTTGAAACTGATCATCGGCACCCTTATGCCAATCTAGCATTTTTCATAAAGGTGCACATCTGTGTTCTTTTCCAGCATTGCTTTCTGAAAAGACAGATATCAAACATTGAGTAAACTAGAATGGTGATTTCCAAAACATGGACTGTGTCGTGAATTTGTTGAGGTGTGGAAAGATATACGAAATTTTTTTTGTTTTTACACTTACATATATTTATATAAATTATGAATTAATTTATCTATTAATTGATTTAATTTGTTGCTAATAGTTATTTATTCCATTATCATATTACTTTCTTTTGGATTCCTTCTTTCTTTTTCATAGAAAGCCAGTTTTACTAGAGAACTTTTAAAAACAACTTTCTTGTTTCTAGAAAAGGTTTCAATGCTAAAACATTTTGGATTGTAGAGACATAAGGTTATTTCGAAGCAGGAGACATGAAAAATGAGCAATGTCCTTACTGGGACTCGAACCTCAGATATCTCAAATACGCGCTGAGCATGCTGACCATTACTCCATAAAGGCATGCTAAGAAAGCAGGAGAAATACCTTATATACTCCCCCTTTTAAAGGGGACCCAATCGCCAAATCCTGGTAATGGAGAATCGTCATCCACCACCTTTTGTAGTTCGGGCACCACTGTAGAGTCGTTAGGTTATTTTAAAGCAAGAGACATGAAAAATGAGCAGTTTAAATAGTATGAAAATCCGAGGTTCAAGCCCTTGCCAGGACTTGAACCTCGGACCTGTCAAATATGCGCCAAGCATCCTGACCATTACACTATGAAGGCAGGCTGAGAATGCGGGAGAAATACCTTATAGGGTATGCTAGAAAAAAGAAAGTTTTAAATTAGGGTATTTTTATACTCCCTGTAAAAATGCTTTTCTGTATTTGAAATCGATATGTGAATTTATAACCAAACAAAAATCAGATAGGATATTTAAACTATTAGATAGAATGCATGAAAAATTGAATATTGAAGATAAGATTGAAGATGTATTTGGTCTACTGGAAAGTTCTTTCCATTTTTGGAATAAAACAAAATAAAAAATTTTCTTACCTTTAATAAACTTAATTAAATAA
>NW_023326024.1:0-43954 GCF_010614865.2 Stegodyphus dumicola
GACTAACTGGCGAGAGCTTTTCTTATGATAGACAGACTGTATCCCATTTTATTTGAAATTACGTTTAAAATAAAAGCACAGTAGAAAAATAAAATGTGTTTTATATCTATCATTGTATAAGCACGAGACATTTTCTTAATATATTTTTACGGCATACAAAAGTAAGCAAGTTAACAATTATATCGCTGATTTTCAAATCTAATCTTGATTTTTACCCAACTAAAGCAATGCATTCTGTTAAAAATGAACTTTCATTATCAGTTGTTTACACCTTGTTTCGTTTTGTATCTTTCGTTTCTTTTAGAGAGTTTCGTTTTGTATCTTTCTCTTCGCGGAGGATGCACTTTACCGGATTGTTGGATATGTCAGACATTTTAGGGGCGAACAACACGTAGCTTTGATTTCTCTAAACCTTTCGGCTGCATTTGATTCTGTTGATTGGTGTTCCTTGTTGCATGGTTTAATTAATTTAAAAATACCTAGAAACTGGCTTTATTTATTTAAAAGTTATTTTAGTAATAGGAAAATTGTTTTAAATTGTTTTCAGGATAAGAGTAAAGACTTAGTAATGAATATTTATAAAGGATGCCCTCAGGGCTCCTGCAGTGCTCCCCTGCTCTGGAACATTATTGTGGACAACTTGCTGAAGCAGAAGTTTCCTCAAAATGTGGAATTAACAGCATATGCTGATGATATTATGATTCTATGAAACACGATCTCTTGAACAATGGAAAAATTATTTGATGAAACTGCTCTAATACTAAGTGATTGGCAAAAGAAGAAAAATTGCAATTTAATATTAAAAAAAAACATGTGCATTGTTTTTTGCCAGAGGAGGTAAAAAGACTAGACCACCAAATTTGAAATATCAAGGCAAAGAATCAAATTTGTTGATAATATGAAATATCTTGGCGTTATGATTGATAACAAATTAAATTTTATAGAACATTTTAATTTTGGTACAAGAGCGAAATGATCTGATTTTTAAATTATAGAAGAACCTTTTCAGCTGAGATTTTAGACTTGAAATCCCCATTCTGAAGAAGATTTACTTAAATGTAGTGCTTCCAATCATCATGTATGGAATTGGAGCCTGGGGATCAAGGGCAGGGGAACTGGTTAGATACGGATGAAGTTTAGACAGTATTCAGAGAGCTTGGGGCTAGCTTTAACCCGATGTTTTAGAACGGTGCCTGGACGCGTGAGGGTTGGGGGGGGGGGGGGAACGCGTCGTTTGGTGATTGGCTGGACTGGGGCTGGCCTCCTCAACAAAATCAAAATTTTAGTAAAAAATATATATATGAAATAAATAGGGCGAAGTTTATTATGAAAAATTGGTTTAATTTCAGACCTAAGGGAGGCGTGGAGGAACTGGAACGAATGGCAATTGGGGAAAAATGTCTTGAGAGGATTATTGTTACATTACAGATAAGGTTTGGTGAAGAAAATGTTAGAATATTCAATCCTTAAATACAAGGTGCCCGTCCAATAGATTAATTGGGGGAAGGTTAGGTTGGGGTTTGTTTAGGGGGATAAGATGTCATCGGGAACAACTGTGTTTAAGATAAAGGGGTATTGGTAAATTTATACAGTGGATTCTAAAAGCTGGTTACTGCTGGAAGGGGTCGTCGGAGGGATGTAGGGAGGAGGGCTGGCCTAGTTCGCGGGGGTTCGTGTGTGTTTTTTTATGGGTAGCATGAACCAGACCAGGTGAATATAGATAAGTCCATAATAGTTGAGGTGGTTTATAGAATGTTTACTAAGTTGAACATATATATTAGTTTTTCCCTTCCAGTCAGAAATGAAGCGTTCAACAAACAACCATACGAGCCTGATTATGAATTAAAAAAAATTACCTTGTTGATATTTATTGATTAATAGGGTTATGGTCTACGGAACAGCATACTGCTGAATATTTACGACAACAAACACACTGATTGTTGTCACTACTAGTGGGGGGAACTTCATCTCCCCTCCTGCCAAGCCTCAAAGAGGGGAGAGGGGTCGAAGAGAAGGCGAAGGCGGAAAAGTCCCCTCCACCTGTTTTTGCGCTCCCAAAGGAAGAGGGGAATCGTCGGGGGGAAACGCCTTTGGTACAGGGGTGCAACTTCGGAGAAGGGAAGAAGAGAAAAAAGAGAGAAGAAAAAAAGAGAAGGAGATGCAAAAACACAAAGGGGGGGGGGGGGTGAAAAAGGGGGTCAACGGACCTCGCGGGCAGCTGGAAAGAAAAAGTGAAAAGGGGATAGGGGGGGGGGAGGGGAAAGAATATACACGGAGGGGATCGCTCCGGAGTTCGGGGAGAGTGTACTTCTGGGTCAGCTAACTAGAGATCTCCATTTCGCTCTCTCTTAGGGGAGGAGAGGAGGAAAGGAAATAAGAGAAAAGTCTGTTAACACGGAAAAAGCCACGAAAGAAAAAGAAATGTAAAGTGTATACAGGACAACGGGGACACAAGTAGGGCAGTTAGTGCAGCGAGAAGAAAAAGAAAAAAAAGTCATAGACTATCGGTCCAAGTGCCTGAATTGCTAACCCTCGAAAAAAGAACTCGGGTATGGGGGTAAGGCTCACCGTGCCGAGCTCATGAGATCTGCTCGAAAAGATGAGGAGACCTCGAGAGTCAGGAAGAAAGAGAAAAAAAAAACGGCAAGGTGAGGAAGAGGGAAAAGGAAAGGGAAAGGGAGTAGGAAAAAATTCTCCCGAAAACCAACTAATAGACTCTCTAGAAACAAGAAGAGACCTCTCGTTCCTCTTCAATAGGCGACGTCGAGAGGTAGAAAACTCGAAGGAGAAAGGTAAATGGGAGAAAGGAGAATAAAAGCGGCTAAAAGCTTGGCAGGGAGACATTCGGGGCAGGGTGCAAGGGAAACGAAGAAACTGGTCTCCGACGGGTCGGAGTCCGGCGGGGCCAACAGTGCGGCCTGAGGAAGGAGAAGGGACAAAACTACTAAAGAGCTAGTCCCTGCGGGAGTAGACAGGTTCCCACGGTGTCGCCTATCCAATGTGTGTCGAACACTTAAGATTCAATGTTAATGAAAACTAAAAAAGGTTGAGTAATCATATTTAACACATTAAGCATAACTAGAAAGGAAAACGAAAAAAAACAAGGAACAATATGGTGGTAATAAAAAAGCACCATAAATAGACTTATTGGGGTAGGGGGAAAAAAGGAAAGGAAGGGAAGAAAGTATTGGAAAAATTGTAGCACAGGATAGGCTGTGCAGACAGCAAACGTATGCCAATCATAAAAAATGCGGGAGAGTGGCCACAAGGGCGGACAAGTCAAAGTGTCTTTATGCATAGATAGTTAAAAGCTTAAAGCAGGAACAGGTTCGAAGAGAATTGTATTCGAGATGAAATTTGACTTTAACAAATGAAAATACAGTGTTCTTCACTAAAAACAAAGGATTTATAGAACTAATTAAAATCACAAATAAATAAGTATGAACAATATTGATGTTAATCAGGTTCAATGGACATGGTAGTTTTCCGTTCTATTTCAAACGATTTAGTCTAGAAAATAAAGTATGTATAGTGTCAGGTTGTGGTGATGCTAGGCATTCGTGGTTGATTGTCGAAACCTTATTACTAGATTTTTAATTACTGATTTTATGTGGTAGAATTTTAAGTATAAATATCTATGCTCTAATGAGTTTATGAATGCAAATAGGGCACTAGGAATCTTCTGTTTAAAATTGATTTGTTTTATAGTTTTAGATATCTGGTGTTGTTCTATGTGTGAATGTGTTTATGGTTTTTTTTTTTTTTTTTTTTTTTTTTTTTTTTTTTTTTTTTTTTTTTTGTTTGTTTGCTTGTTCGTCTGTAATTTGTTAGTGTTATTTAGTTTGATAGTATTTTTGTTGTTGTTTGGGGTGGCTGGGTCTGGCTGTCCTCGTTTGTGGAGATATGGGCCCCTTCTTTTGAGCTATGGGGACACTGTGTCCAGGGGGAGGTGGGCTGAAAGGAACCTCCAATTCTTACACCCTTTTATATAATGCACTAGACACCATCATTATTTTTGGTCACCTTTTGTAACTTTCAATGAAATTCATGCAGAAATGATACAAAGACAATTGAATTTTATCTTAAATGAGCTTTCCATGACTCTGATTCCATTGAATGTTTGGGTATGTTTAATAATTATTGATTATTATTAAGTATCCACACAGGCCCAAAATTTAATTTGACGGTAGAATACTGCTACGGTAAATACGAGTTCTTTTCCCTCCTTTTAACAATACATTTTGATGTTTTCGGTGTATCGAAGACTAAATATAAATCAATTCCACAAAGTATTTCCAAGTCCCTCAGAAACGTCTAACGGGCTGCCAGTTTAACGTAGAGGAATTTAAGGAACGAAGTCTCACACCCACAAACAGCAGGAGAGGCGAGCGAGCTCGCGCAACAGCCGCGAAGTATGCGAATTCGTTAGGACAGACACAAGTGACAAGGGGCAGTCAATCCAAATCGCTCTGGGCAGTTTATAGGAAAAGAAAGATATATAGACATTTATTAAAGTAGTCCGTCTCGCTTCCTAAACAAAAGTTAATAAAAATATTCGTAAAAAAATCTTAAAGCTTTCAGATTAATTACGTCCAAGGGGAGTTGTGTACATTTAATATCATGTTCTTCGCGGTTTACACCATAAGCAAAATATTTTAAAAGAGCATATTTTGATTTCTCGCGCGCGCTGGGATATGCTTTTTTTTTTTTTTAAATTTTCCGTAGAGTGTTTCCATTGGTCGCTTTCAAAATTTTTTTCTTAATCAAAAACTCGAACTTTTACAAAATTGAAATAGATAATAAATTCGGGCTTCAGATGCCCCATTATTGGAGACGTCGTTATTCAAACGGATGCTCCAGGTACCGTAGTTTATCAAATTAACATAATACAAAATATTTATGCGATTCTTTATTATTAATTTTCTTTAAATATAATACAGGGCTCTAATTTGGGTGGCACCGATTTAAAAAAGGTGTGATTCGCCGCTTATATGAAGCAAAGCAAAATGCCAAAACGAAATAGCAGCCCTTGGGGCAAGCTGTCCTTTGGGCTCATAATAGATGCCATAAAGGAGATCAAAATGTTTTTTCTCATCTAACGCACCATTATACCATCATCAAAATGTTAGATGACCCACTCACTGGTATTGGAACAAGATCCTGCAAAATTCACAATGTCAAAAAAGTACGGTCTGGTGACATCTTGGTAGCCTTCTCTCTAACTTGTTAGCCAGTGCAGCCGGCATTGCTGTTGTCCTTCCTAACGAAGCCGAAATAAAGCGTTTTTGCAACTTTATTATTATTTAAATCTCAGGATGTCAGACCTCATCTTCTTCTTCTACGTAACTAAATAAATTAGATCCTACAATGAACGGGCGAATTCTCGCCACAGGCGTGAATAATTACAGCACAAGAAAGGATGAAAAATAATCCTTTAATTAATTCAAAACTATTTAACAGAAAGGCACGGACTTCGTGTTTACAAAAAAAACAAAAACAACCGTCCACTTGCGGTGAGAATTAAAACGTAGAATAAATATAATACAAGTCAAACCTGAAATCAATAGCGCAAGAGCTCACTTAAGCTTACGCCTAAGAGGTGGACACTACAGAAATCTAAGCCGCGTGATACTAATCTGATAAGGCCAAGAGGCTTACGAGCGTGACCGCGAAATAACAACGAAACGTTCAACGAAACTAGAACTGGCTAGCGAAATACGCTCTGAATAAACTAAAATATTCACACGTTTAAATAGCACTTCACTTAACTTTAAATTGACATCCTGGCGAAAGAATGTGAGGGGAAGTTGAGAAGTTTAAAACAGGAAATCAAACTTCAAATAAATTTGTTATGCAAAATAAGGAAAGCCCTACAAGGATAGAAATACAAAAGAAGGTGGCTCTTTATATTGGCTCAGGATGAAGGTACCGCAGATTCAAGAGATCCTGGATAACTTCTTCATGAGATAGGTGGGAATTACATTTTCAGAGTGTGAGGAAGCCCCACATAGTCGTCCACAGATTCTTGCTCACTCTGTATTGTAGGTAGGATGAATCATTCATATTTAAACCTCCTTAAGACGATCAATCCAGGCTTCCAGACAATTTTAGCCTTCTGTGGTCATCTCAGAGAATAAGACAATCTGTACACCCATTTACTGAAATTTGTTCTCCGAAACACTAGTGACTTTCAGGTTTCCCTACATTTACTAAGGTTGTAGAGACATTAGATACTTTTTTTTTTTTTTTTTGTTTTTTTTTTTTTTTTTTTTTTTTTTTTTTTTTTTTTTTTTTTTTTTTTTTTTTTTTTTTTTTTTTTTTTTTTTTTTTTTTTTTTTTTTTTTTTTTTGAAAGCAGACATATGAAAAATAGCAACGCCTTCGCCGGGAATCGAACCACGGACCTCTGGACTACCAGCCCAGGTGCGAACCACTATACCACCGAAGGCACGCTAGGAAAGTGGGAGAAATAACTTATATAACTCCCCTTTTTAAAATGCGTGACTAGGTTTAGGGACCTAGTCGCCAATCCTGGTGTGGAGAACCTCATCCACACCCTTTTAGTTCGGCGGGTCGCCAACTTGTTGGTCACTAGGATCTTTTAGAAGCCAGAGAATGAAAATAGCAACGCCTTCGCCGGGAAGTGAACCCGGACTCAATACCCCTATTCGTGCAGAACCACTACCAACCAGGAAGGACGCTAGGAAAGCGGAGAATAACCTACATCAGTCTTCTAAAACCGAAAACAAAGCTTCGAATACACAATCACTGCTATCAAATAAAGCAGGAATAGTTCAGTTCCTTCTTCATGCACCCCCCGTCTGTAAAACACCGTGGAAAAAAAATCCTACAAGTTCTTTAATCTTTTTCGAGGATCTTAATCAAAATTCTCTATCTTTTTTTTTTTTTTTTTTTTTTTTTTTTCTCTCTCTCTCTTCTTAACGTTCTCCCTTCCGTTAACGTTGTAAATTCTATCCTTCCGTTAATAAATCTGAATAAAAATCTATGATATTCTTAGTTTTTTTAGATGCAACACTTTATGAAAAATGCTTTTATTTTTCGCAGATGATGGCGAGTTACAGATGATACATGTAAACATATCATGTTTGTTTCTTTTTGCTACAAATCCAAAACAGAAATGTTTTACCATTATCTATTTATTTTAACTAGTACTTAATTACTTCAAACTTTAGCATATTATGCTAATGAATCTAAAAGATAAAACGACAAAAATGGATATAAACTTACCTAATTTCTATTTCTGGAAAAGGTTAAAAACATTTCTATCCATATTTTTTAAGATTTTTTTTCAAAAGTTTTTTTTTTTTTTTTTTTTTTTTTTTTTTTTTTTTTTTCTTTTCTTTTCAAACACTATTTGTACAGTTAACTTTTGTTTTGAAACGAGTGTAAAACTCAGCTCAACATGCGTGATGTTTTACCCTTTTTGCAACGAAATCTGTTTTATATATTAAATTTTATTCTTTCTTTCTAGTAAACGATAAGTGTAATTTGTCTCAGAATGCGGTGTATTGAATTTGAAATTAATATACATATACTGTTCGCACATTTGTTAGACGATTTTTGTAAGCGTATAAAAATCGTTTGCTGCAAAGAAGTATTGCAATTGAACTATGTTTTTAAATGTCAAAATATCGTCTTGGTCTTGAAGTTTTGTTTTTTTATTCAAAATGGCGACTTTACAAAGGCAGTGGTTCAAATGCTACACTTATACGCTCTTTCCGAAAGAAATATTCTACTCTTTTCCAAACGTTGTCAAAAACGAAGAGAGTCATGGTTTTGTGATATCTAAATCGTCGATAGGTAAAAACAAACAAGAAAGGAAACAAAAAACGTCAAATAGAGCCCTCAAGTGCACAAATTCCAAACATTCCAAGAAAAACCGAACATCTTCGACTATTGCAAAGTACGTTGTTTAATGTTAAAGAAAATAAATCCCTCTAGTCAATGGACAGCAAAATCATTTAAATGCTCGGTGTCCACTGTAAACAAAAATATAACGTTGATTTAAATCTTAAGAAGGGCGAAAAACGCAATGTGCATCGTCTTCTTCTTCCAAAGCATGTCGCTCAACCAGGACACGCTGCAGAATTCTACATGAGAAACACTTATTCCAAAGAAAATGGAAAACAATTGTCACAATAGATGAAGCATGAGTGTATTTAAATGATTGTAACAAAAAAGAGCCATTTATTATCAAAAAAGGGGAGAAAAATATTTAAGTACATGGTTCAAAGAATCGAAAGAAAGTTTTTCTAAGGGATTGATGCTGCTGGTTTTTTCATATAATGGCAAGTTAAAAATAAGAGAGTGCAAAAAAATGTCAGATTAACTCTAACTCCAAATACTATCAGGAACATTATCGCCAATCAATTTTTCTGAATGAAATACCATCGCTTTACCCACACAGTGCCATCATCTGTGAGACTTCATCAGGACAAAGCTAGCAGTCACACATCAAACCCCCTGTAAAATTTCCTAAAAGAAATGGAACAAAAAACTGATACCAAGGCAACCTTTACTAATATCCCTACTAAATCCTCGATGTGTCAAAGCACTTCTATTGCATTATCCAACCACGTTGTCCCAAAACCCTAACAGACTCTGGAAGTTTGTCGGCAGAATGGGATAGAATACTTCTTTCACTTCAAAAGGCACAAAAGGCATTGTTATCCTGGAAATTGCGGTGTCGAAAGATAGTTCAGAATAAGGGATGTCAAATAGAGCATATAAAACACAAGTAGGAAATCGGCTTCTATCCATGATACACTGGGAAAAAACACCGAAGCAACACCGAAACGACCATTCGGCCGGCCTCTTTCGCTGAACAGAACCCGTATCCAACTACTAGCATTCAGCAACTTTATCGCTCTGTCGCTAGTGGGCTTTTTCTTAAGAAAAATGAATTTGTGGAGGATTTAAGGAAAGGTGGCTTAAATATTTCCCCCGCCTTCTTAGCGAGCCTACGTGGTGTAGTGGTCAGCACACTCAGCGCGTAATTGAGAGGTCCGCGATTCGATTCCCGGCGAAGGCGATGCATACTTTTCATTTCTCTGACTTTTCCAATTAACCTAATGTCTCTATAGTATAGATTCTGTATTGTGAACACACACAAGTCGTATTCGTTTAACCTTTTCTTCTGTATCCGAAAGACGAATTATAAATTTTCGATATTTAAAAATATATGGAATCGAATGAAAGATTTATTTAAAATGCTTTCCAAAACAACTAACATAAATAAGATTTTCTATACAACAGATACCAAAATGAAACGATTATCTAGAACTAGAAAATTCTATAAAAAGAGTTCATGTTTTAATTTCTTAGTATTTTGCTCCGAGTTTGATATGATAAGATGTTGAGCTTTCAGAACAGTGGAAGAAAAAAATTGTTTGACTAAAAAAAGTAAACAGAGCTAATTAATTAAAAATTACAAATGGTAAACATGTTAGAATAGTGCATAGGTTACAAATATTTTTGTTAATTAGTAAATTGCACTAGCAAAAATGATAATGTGCCAAGTATTTCAAATGATATATGCAAATAAGTTTTGATAAAATATTCCATTCCTAATTTTTATTCACATAAATTGAAGTATTTTAAGCTGAATGCTTTAAAATGACTAAATACTTCTCAATACTACAAATGTTTCATAATTTCAGCGTGTTGCGGAAGTTTTCTAAATTCTCTTCTCAAAGAGGTTACAGATCTTAATCTTGGTCTGGCGGGGTCCCAAAAAATTTACGTAGCATTACAAATCCGTGATTCGGTTATTTTATCACTCACATTTACATTCACGTTTTGACAAGATAACCTCCTTTTTACGCATTTCTAGACAGCCGAAGTACAGAATACAAACAAGTTTTAATTTCAAGGTCGTTTTATTATTTCACAGAGTGGCATTCCCAACTTCCATGCGTAATCGAATGTTATTTGGAAATGCAAGCCATCGTTACCTTCTCATATTTTCTCACCTCATAAATACAGTTCCGATTGCAATTCTGCCCTTAAACTGGTCACTAATCCTATAATATGAGCCCACCCGTCTACTCATAGACCTACTTCCGACAATCAGCTGCCCTTTCAAGCGCGAAGAAGCAGTCTTCTTAGTTACGGTTATACGATAACCTTCTCCTTTCGCTGCCCATTCAACCGGTAATTTTCGTCTGTGTAAATGACGTAATCAGTATTAAATGTTATCGAAATGCTTGTTAAAATAACAGAGGCAAATGCGGTTAAAAAAGTACCTTTTTAAACTATATAATTTCTTCCCGTGAAAACGTGTTGCCAGCACCTTATGTTTTCTTCTCAAGCTTCGTCACGAAAATGAAACATTTTGGCAGGGCCGTTCCTAGGCCATTGGCGGCTCCCAAATTTTAAAAAAATGCTCAATTATTAATAAAATTTTTATTTCATACTCATTAAATACTTACATATGACAAATTGTATAAAAAATACTTACATATAACAAGTTACTTATAATGAATTTAAAATATTCAGTCATGGTATAGCGAGAGTTCGGCCGCCACTGATTTTCGTCGCCTGCGTACTTTTACGCGCTGCATCCCCGCTAGGAACGACCCTGGATTTTGGCATCATACGCGAAACTGCAACGTTAAAATTTTGTTGGTTTTCAAGCCATTTATTGGCGGCAATACTGTCACACTCTAGAACAAAGATTTCTTTGGAAACTGCTAGTCGGAATTCTATTATAACTTGAAAGTCATTTTGGTAACTAACGTATAAACAAGAACATGACTGTGTAGTAACACTCTGAGTTTGACTTCATTTCTATTCTCTGTTTTGAATAGCTCCTCTTGAAAATATAACTTTACACACCACATTTATTATGTAACTATTTAGAAAGGTGCACACCATTTAGAATAAGTATGTGGGTGAGATTATGGCAAAGCCTCGAGGACTATCTGCCCAATGGGAGGGATGCCTTCGTGGAGGACTTTCTAAGGAAAACTGGCTCGTATACACGTTACACATGGAAAAACCACGAAAACGCCCATGCAGCCAGCCCACTTCGCGGGATTCGAACCTCGGACCGAACTACCAGTGTTCAGCGACTTTACCGCTCGGCCGCTGGTGGGCCCATTTAGAATAAACAAAATAAATTGAGGCTATCAAATGTTTCTTAAGTAAATAAATTCTAATATTGTCAGGCATTTTACGGTTAATCGGGGAGAACTACACAATCTAAAAAACGGTTCCATAACTTAAGATTGAATGGAGACTAATACGAATATACGAATAGCTTTATTCGAAATGCAAATCCAAAAATCACACCTCCAAATAAACATGTAGCGACCTTTTTTTGAAGACACATTTTTGAAGCAGGAGAAATGAAAAATTAGCAGTGCCCTCGCCGGGACTCAAACCTCTCGAATACGCGCCGAGCATGCTGACCATTACACCACGAAGGCATACTAAGAAGGCGGGGAAAATACCTTATATACTCCCCCTTTTAAAGGGCGACTGGGGATGAGGGGACCCAGTCGCCAAATCCTGGTGGTGGAGAATCAGCATCCACCAAACTTTTTAGTTCGGGCGCCACTGTAGAGACATTAGGTATTTTTTTGGAAGCAGGAGATGAAAAATGAGCAGTCCCCTCGCCGGGACTCGAACCTTGGATATCTCGAATACGCGTCGAGTATGCTTCCAATTACACCACGAAGGCATGCTAAGAAGGAGAGAGAAACACCTTATAAACAAATAAAAATAAACAACAATTAAATAAAGAGAAGGAAAATGAGAGAAATTCTTGTGATTCAGAATCAATTACATGAAAAATGTTTACTACAAAGACTCTGGCAGTTAGCCGGCTAGCCTTGTTATAACAAACGCAATCTTTTTTCAATCAAGCATGTACGGCACTTGATTAGATCCACCCACTTCTCGAGAAACTGGCCAGTCTCTTGGTCCTATCTGCCATATTATACTGGTATTTCAGGATATTATTGCTAGCTGTACGTACTTTACCACAGCTAGGCTGTTTAATGCATGACGAAAGAACATGCTGTCTTCTTCTACTTTTGTATCTGTTTCATTGAAATAAATGTCCACTGCTTTGGTAAATTATGTTTCCTTTTCTTATTGATATATATCTATTAGTGATCAAATGGTAAGGCAGCTGAACGACAGGTAGTTCGACGCAGTTTTCCAACAAAGAGGAAAAAACGCCCCATTTTTGTGCATTACATATAATAAATTTTAATCACTCCAGTAACACATTAATAGTCCTTGTGAGGTGATGTGGGGGCTGAACGTTAAAACGTTTATTATCTGGCTATACTTCTGATGATCTAAATAGGAAAAGATGCCTATATAATAATTTATATCAGCAAATGGAATTTTTATTAGCATTAAAATGAGGGGTGATGTAAAGTTAACTGTAATTACTGTACGTTAACATCAGCTTAAATTTAAACTGGTAGTGTCTGAAATTATTTTTAGGAAGAATTTATTTTTAATTTTTCTGCTGTTTATATTACTCGGTCTTACCTATACCAGTATCTTACATATTCCCTTGTAGAGATAGTTATCGCACACATAAACAGTATTCAAAATAAATTCATCTCAGTTATACTTACTTATATGGATCTCTCAGTTCGCCAGTGACAAAATTCAAATAGTTCCTAAACGGAGGGAAAAACAAATAAGTATCATATGAAACGAAATCGTTCAGGCAAGAAAA
The DNA here is from genome assembly GCF_010614865.2 of Stegodyphus dumicola. Classification (NCBI taxonomy): domain Eukaryota; kingdom Metazoa; phylum Arthropoda; class Arachnida; order Araneae; family Eresidae; genus Stegodyphus; species Stegodyphus dumicola. The sequence continues at coordinate 12,721 of NW_023326024.1, forward strand.
TAATTTACATCTCAATGTTGCAATTCAAAGTTATCATTCTAACGAAATATATAGAGAATATCATACGTCATATAATGGCAGAGGAAATGATAATTTTTTTCAACCCAAGTTAAGTAAAAAGTTTCCTAAAATTTGTTTAAAGATTATTGCAAAACTAAACATCTCTCGAATAAATAAATGAACATAAACCTATTATTTCCACTTCGATAACTATAGTAAATAAGGTAGGCTTTTATATTACCCCAATCCGGGCCGCATAGAATCTTTTACAACGTTTCAAGATCAACGTTTATCAGCTATGCGGGTTTCCGGGTTTCCTTATCTCCACTTTAAAGAAAGTGACTTTTTTCCCTCCCCCCCCCGTAAACCATTTTCGCATGTAAAGAAAAACTTTAATAATTAATTTTTTTTTTCCTTTAGAGAGATAATATAAACATTTAAATTTCGTACATTCATATTAAATGGTGTAACGTGAGTAAAATTATCATAATCTTTAAGTTTTCACCTTATTTTATTTCTTTCTTAAATTGAAACTAACGTCGGGAATCTAACAAATGCCCTGTATTAGTCAATATTTCATACAAATCATTCAACATTCAGTGAAATTTATAGAATTATTACATTCTTTTCGAAGTGTAATTATGATACAAGTGGTTAGCACAGACAACTAAGCCACCCAACCGGTACAGTGGCTAGCGTCGCTGACTGCCGTGCCGAAGAACCCAGGTTCGAATCCCCGAGAGAGCATGGATGTCTGTAAATGTATAATGTCCGTGCGGCATGGGGGCACTCTAAATATGCGAAAGTCCTCTTGAGAGGTGGGGGTAGGGAAAGAGGGGGTAGGGAAAGAGGGGTGGGAGAATACTTGGGGTGGGAGAAATACTGGGGGGTGGTAGAGAAATACTTGGGGTGGGAGAAATACTTGGGGTGGGAGAAATATACTTGGGGGGGAGAAATACTTGGGGTGGGAGAAATACTTGGGGTGGAGAAAACTTGGGTGGGAGAAAAAAGAAATACTTGGGGTGGGAGAAATACTTGGGGTGGGAGAAATACTTGGGGGGAGAAATACTTGGGGTGGGAGAAATACTTGGGGTGGGAGAAATACTTGGGGTGGGAGAAAACTGGGGTGGGAGAAAGAAATACTTGGGGTGGGAGAAATACTGGGGCGGGAGAAATACTTGGGGTGGGAGAAATACTTGGGGTGGGAGAAATTTGGGGTGGGAGAAATACTTGGGGCAAGTTGTTCCCTTAAGGAGAGTCATACACTTAAACCCCTCATGATCTTCGAATATGTAATGTGACTGTTGCAAAAATTGGGATATTTTATTTATTTTAAAAGTAATTACTTCCAACTTTTTACAGCTTACAATAAACACAGCTGCTTTGGAAAGTAGTAACCAGAAAGTTTGTGTTGCCACAAATATTTTTGTAATTTAATCCTCTTTGTGACAAAGTATTTCGCCGTGTTTCCACCTTGCGCGCATGATATTTTAAAAATGGCTAATGCTACATACTTGAAATTAGATGAATTCTTATATGGCACTATTTTCTAACTGAACCAACAATCTGATGAATATTTTAATATGAAATTTTTTGGACGAAACATTAAAAATTTTGTTAATAAAATACATTTATAAACAATCAAAATAAAATAAAAATTTAACATGAAATTTTTAGAATTTTAGGTTCACATAGTTTCCAAATGTTTAAAGCTATCTATTAAATAGGAATTAAATTATGAAACAGAATGTTTTAAAATGTGCGCGCAAATTGGAAACATGACGAAAAATGTTGTCACAAAGCGGATTAAATTATAAAAATATTTGTGGCAAAACAATTTTTCTGATTACTATTTCAGAAAGCAACTACATTATGTAGTCAGCTGTAAAACATTGGTAGTAATTGCTTTTAAAATAAATAAATTATCCCAGGTCTTGCAACAATCACCTATTCGAACATCTTATGGGTTTTAAGGTGTACGAGTCCCCTTAAACCAGTTCCCCCCCCCGAATGCTCTCCGTCAAAATTGGGGGTGGGGGCCGGAACTGAGCAGACGTAATCTTGCGTTCCTTGCCACGAGGAATTTCGTAGGCTTGGGCTGACTACAAGTCAGACAATTGAGCCTCAGTCAACAGAAGAACAACAGGAACCTAAGAATTAGTGAACAGTTGAGGTTCCACGATTTAAAAAGAGAATATTTCATCCAAAAATACTGTTTGTTATTTTGAATAAAATCTTGCTTTTGTTTTGAAAATAATTTAATGGTAAATAAATGTAAAGAGCCCTGAACAGTCACTTCACAGTATTTTTAAACAAAGAATAACATACATTAATCGATTTTTAGAACAGAACAAATATCCAGACTCTCATTGCACAGTCACGTAGGCTTATTTTCTTTCCGATACGATTTGCATTGGTAAGGATTCTCAGCAAAGTCGGAAGCCATGTTCTTACTCTCGAATTTCTAGAACTTTTTTTTTTTTTTTTTCGTAGCTTCAAAGTCGGCAAATAGCAAGCGCTTCCCATTTATCTCACGTAACAAAATCATAGCCGAAGACAATTAGCCATGCTAGTGACATCTCCATATAGTTCATGAATGCAGAAAAAAGGGAACGAAGGAGACATTTACCATTTTTATAGACTACATTTAGAGTAGCACAGGAGTTCGGTGAACTGGTATCCGTTTCAGTAGCCCTTAATTTAAATTCGTAAGCTTACAATGGAACGTAAACCAAATTAATAATCTAGACTTAAACAGATGTTAAAAGTGGCCTGCTTTCGAAAAGGAAAAATTAATAAAGCCGTTTCTTGAATATCCGAAATTAGCCTTTCCCGTTTTTTTTTCCGCCTACATCAACTCAGTATTTATAATTCACTTTGGATTCACAATCCGCTGGAGGCACCTTCTGAAGTATTGCCGTCTGAACGTAGAAGCGTCTTCAAGCATGCAGTAGGTAGCATTCAAATAGTGCTTATAATGTCTTCAACATTCGGCATTTACTGCATTTAATGTTATTTATTATTATTTTAATAAGTTAACAGGAAATTTTTGTCATTTCCATCTCAAACTCAGCTTAATTAAAATATATATATATATATAAAGAGACAAATTCAAAATAAATATTTTGCAAGCGTAAGGTCAAAGATAAGATTTCCTTATTTTTTTCATTTACACCTCAATCTCAGTCTAATTTTTAAAAAAATGTAAGACAGAATAAGCTCTGCCGTGAGACAAATTAAAATGAAAAAAAAAAAAAAAAGAAGCTTTCAGATATACATTATGTCCAAAGGGGAGCTTCTTTAACGTTTTGTGTGTTACCTTTATTTATTAAATATCATGTTCTTCGCACTTAAACCATAAAATTTAGGTCAACAGCAATATAGCAAAATAATTGTAAAATGAGCATATCCTTAGAATTTCCGATACACAGTCTCGCGCGCTGGAGATAAAAAAAAATTTTTTTTCGTACAGTGTTGCCATTCCTCGGTTTGAAATCATTGAGTTTGTTAATCAAAAATTCTTTAATATCGACAAAATATTAAATAGATAATAAAACAAATTCCATCGGGCTTCCAGATGTCCATATTCAGTGGAAGATTACATTATTCAAAATTGGATGGCTCTAGGTAATATTGTTTTATCACAATGCGAGAAACGTACATACGTTTATGCAGATTCTTCATTATTTAATTTCTTGAAATACAACACAGGGTTCTAATAATTAGTGGCAACAATTTGAAAGTAAACTGACGCAAAATGCCAAAACGAAATTAATAGCCCTTCTGGGCTAACGGCCTTTGGGCTAAAAAAGAGAGAAAGAGAGCGCTATTAAAAATAAAAGGGCTGTATCGAATTGAAGTACATCGGTTTATTATTACGGCACAGTACATTGGGGTTATCTGCCTACGGTGGAAGATGCATTCGTGAACTATTTTTCTAGTAAATGTAGTCTGCATTAAGCAATTACAAAGAAAATTTCAAGCAGCAAGCCTACAAGTCGTAAGTACATCGTATAGTATTTCAAAAGATAAAATAAAGGGAAATGCAGTATGCGTACAAAAATACACGTCTATAATTACGCGTATGTATCATATCAGGCAGGATTATTAAAATCAGATTGGCAGTAATAAAATAATGCAGTCATAAAATAAATAGAAAAGTTCAAATAAAAAAATAGATCTTAAATCTTAAATCAATAGATATAGATCTTAAAAAATTTCACAATAAGATACAAATATCTTACAATATCTACAATAAATCTTACAATAGATCTATAGAAAGGCTCCATCTTTCAAGCAAATTTTCAGTATTTGTTAAGAGAATTTATTTTGTTTTTGCCGCAAAATAGTCACTTATTACATTTTCTGTCTCCCAATTACTGTAGATAACATTAACACTGTTAAATTACTGTAGATAACTAACAAAAAAATTTTGCATTGTCGTAATTAAGTAATAGTCTTAATTATCCGAGAGATACACTTAGAAGGATGAGGAAGAATTCCCTCGACAGTCATTAAATTTTTTATAGTCGCATGGGGTTTACCGTTATCTTGCTTAAGAATCACATCAAGTTTGAAAAATGCAGGTCTTCTAGCGGTTAAAACAGCATTTAAATTACCTAATAATTATGTTAGTTTTTAAAGTTAAACGTAAATCACAGCTTCTATATTACAGATGAACAGCAAAATCTTTGGTGGCAATCCTGGTTTAGTGTGGATCTTTTGGGCTTAAACTGCTGTTCTTTCCGAATAATGTGAACATGAAGAATCCACATTTCATCTCCCGTCAGAAAGAGGCTCCATTCCTTTTCTTGTAACCAGAGCAAAGTAAATCGAAACTGGCTACTGCTAGAATACAGCAATTCAAATGAAACACAAGCACAAACCCGAGAAAACTTTCCTATTCATTTTAAACGATTTATTGCTATTGGACCCGCATACAAAGTCTTCTAAACTACATCTCTACGGATGGTACATGGATTTGTTTGACTTCTTCAGCATTTTCTGTCTTTTTGTTCTTGATAAAAGAAAAAATGAAATTCTGTCAGTTGTGTTATAGTGACTGTTAGAATTACATGCACTTGATTTTACACTGATGGAATAATCCACTTTCTGAACTTTTTCAATATTCAAACGGGCTATTATTTCCAGTTAGTCAGGATATCTGAAATTTTACTGTATTTATGGAATACAAAATTTTAGATATAATCTCAAAATTATAAACTTTTGAATTTAATTGAAACACTGAAACGGTAATATTACTGAAAAAGAATATAAATATACATAGTCTTAAAGGTGAAATAATGAGGTCAGCGAAAATTTAGATGAATTTTTTCAGCTTTAATATTTATTTATATATTTTCTGAGAATTTCTAACGACTGCGAATTCAATCTTACTCTCTTAAAAACTAGTAAACTTGATTATTAGAACATCATGGCGTTCCATCGTAAATATTTTTAATTAAAATTAATAAGAAACTATTGCACTGTATATTATAAGTAACTGCAATTAATAATTTTATTAATATTAAAATGTAGTCTGCATCAATTATGCTTACACATATGCGCTGTTAATTTCTGCTGGGTTTAAACAGAAACAAAAATTATAATTTTGCAATCATGCTGACTATCTCGAAACAAAACATGCTAATATTAAACAAGCATATAAACTCATACCATCCTCCGTAGGCAAAGAGACCGGAATAGAAGGCTAATGAAATGGATTTAGCGGTGAATTCGCCTTCAAAAGCATTTTCCAGATATTTAGTGTGGCCTGAAAAGCAAATGAAAACAAGTCAAGATTAGACTGTAAATACATAATAATAGTAATTTACCTAGGACATGAATAGTCTAAACTAGGTGTATTGTGAATCGTTTCATATTTTATGCCTAACAGTCCATTATTATATAATTGCGTTAGGAAAACGTACATACCACTGTCGCCTCAAACAGCAGTCAAATGGTGAAGTCGTTGAACACTGGTACTTCAAGCCGGTTACAAATCTCGACGAACGTTTTGCCTGCAAGGGTATTTTTGCGGCTTTCTGCACGTTGGTTGGTTGTTTAGTGTCGTGTTCTTTGAGAAGTCAAATGGATCCATGAATGAAAATCACAGCTTTTGCTAGTTTCACAATCTTTTCACTATACAGCTCTTCTTGGAAAGGAAACTTCTGAAAGCTTTCCAGAGCTGCAATTATTGCCAGCAAGGTGAAGATGTGTTTCTGGACAAAGCCTCCGTTTCGGGGCAGTTTCTACAAATTCTATGTGATCTGGTACCATCTTCATAATTTCTAAAATGGCAGGGTTTCAATCTAGTAATGTCTTGGTAATTTCTCTGTTTGCATCAATCTCACATATCCGTTTTCTCCACGTGTAATGTGGATAAGAACCAATTATTACAATCATACCGACAGCGTATTAAAATTATTCAACAAACTTAAACGAAATAGCTCTTCGTAAGCCAAGCTTCTGAAGGATTCCTGCAGAAGAAATAAAAATGAAGCTAAGTGTTAAAAGTTTGTAGCCATTTCAGTTTGAAACCAAATATCTATCTTACGACGGCAATAATGTCCATAAAAAGATTTTGGATATGATCAGTATCGACAAGGAAGAATCATCTCACGTAGGGAAAAAGGGGAGGTTGGTGGGAGGGGAAGAGGAGACCCTCGGACCCGTCCCCTCGGGATGCTCTCCATCAAATTAGGGGCCGGAAGTGAGCTAAATCGCACTGTCACCTGCAAGGTGCTCAAGCCTTACATCCCTTTATTCGAATGAGTTTGGGCTCTTCTAAAGAGATGATTCACCGCTATACACATCTAGAGACGCGAATTGATGGTTAAAGAGATATTCATCTACATTTGAAGTCTTGCCATATCTACGAACGTACGTAGATCTACAAAGTAGATCTCAATGCTATCGAACTCATTTGGTATGCTATACAATGCACTGTGTATTACTTAAATCCTAAACCTCAAATATAATTGTCGACAGATCTGCAGGATTTACAGTGTTCATTCAAAGTATATTTTGCTTTGCTCGTTGAGTCCATGTTCAGTAGTACTTCTACAATTCTACAGCCGCATAACGGGCTAGCAAGTATTAAATTAATGAGAAATTTTTCCCCTAGCACTTTAATATAGCTTATTAACTTTATAAGGTATTTTCTCCCTCCTTCGAGCTTGTCTTCGTGGTTTAACGGTTTGTACACTCGGCGCGTATTCGACGGGTCCATATCCGGGCTCTGGCGATGGCATTACACATTTTTCATGTAAATTTAATTTAAAAAAAACCTATAAAACTTTATTAGGTTTACATGTAGTCATTTCGTGTTAATTATTATTATGATGCATGAGTGTTGAAAAAATTTGAAATTAATTCCTTGATTGTAATAGTGGACGAAAACGTTAATAAAAGAGAATTTAAAAACGATCTTTTACGTGTTTAGTTTAGTAAGAATTAAATCCTCTCATTTGTTTTGATTTAAAAAGAAGTGTTTTTAAATCAACTAAAAATTAAATTAATTTAAAATTTATTAAATTAAAAAATTAATTTTTTAATTAAATCAATTAATTTAAAAGTAGTGTTTTTAAATCAATGAAGTAATCTTCTTTTTATGTAATAATTTCCTTTTATTACCTCAAGTATAAACGCACTAAATATTATAAATATTTTAACCCTAAATTTTTTTATGTAGAACTATAAGTCATCTAGCATTTTTAAGATATATTGCCTAAATCTGAAGATGGTTATTTTATTTTTGGTAGAATGCCATTACGTTTTAATCGTAACCGAAATACTTGGGGCAAGTTCCTTAAGGAGACTCATACACCTTAAACCCCTCATGATCTTCGAATATGTGACTGTTGCAAGAATTGGGATATTTTATTTATTTTAAAAGCAATTATTCCAACCTTTACAGCTGACACATAAAATACCGCTTTGGAAACTAGTAACCAGAAATTTTGTGTTGAAACAAATATTTTGCAAAAATCTCTTGTGACAAAATATTTCGCCGTGTTTCCACCTTGCGCGCATGATATTTAAAAATGGCTACGGTAAATACTTGAAATTGATGGCTTCTTATATGGGCGCTATTTTTTAACTGAACCTACCATCTAATGAATATTTTAATATGAAAAATTTTATGGACGAAAATTACAAATTTTTTTACTAAATACATTTTAAAACTCAACGCAAAAATAAATAAAATTTAACATGAAATTTCTAGAATTTTTAGGTCAGCAGTGGGTTTCAATGTTATAAAGCTATATATTAATATGGAACTAAATTATGAAACAGAATGTTTTAAACTGTGTGCTCAATTGGAAACATGACGAAAATGTTGTCACAAAGCGGATTTAATTATAAAAAGATTTGTGGCAACACAAACTTTCTGATTACATTCAGAAGCAGCTTATTGTGTAGTCAGCTGAAATGTTGGTAGTATTGCTTTTAAAATAAATAAGTTATTCCAATTCTTGCAACAGTTACCTATTCGAACATCTTATGGGTTTTAAGGTGTATGAGTCCCCTTAAGCAAACATGGATAACTCTTATAGAGTCATTAGGTTATTTTGATGCTGGAGGCATGAAGAATGTGCATTGCCCTCGCCTGACCTTTCGAATAGGCGATGAGTATGCTACCATTACACCACAAAGGCATGCAGAGAGAAGGGAGAAAATACCTTATATATTCACCTTCTAAAAGAGTGACTGGGGATTAAGGGACCCATACCGTTACATCACCAAGCCAGGCAGAAAGGAGAGAGAAAATACTCCATTGATCCCATTATATTCTATTATCGTGTATTTAGCCTTATATTCTGAGCTTAACATACATAAATAATCCCAAGATGAAATGAATTCTTAGCAGTTGCATAGGCAAACTGCTAGCCATTTCGAATGATTTCCGCATTAAGTATCATTTTTCTTAAACGTCAAAGAGAATAAAGTGAAGAAAACAGATACTGTCATCGTCATCCTTTTCGGGGCAAAATGTAAATGAATGTCCCTTATCAGTGCAAATGCAGTGTCATATAACCTTTATGAAACATTCATAAGCATATAACCATTCAGGTCATCCATCTAGCTATGTTATCACTGCCTCGTTTTCTCTTCTGGTCTAAAGTTCTTCGCTCATTTCATTTCATATAGAGAGAAATCTCGGCTTTGAGACCATGGATTCATAATTTTTTTATTTTTCTGTATATTAAAAATCTGATGTGTACACCACATGACTTCCTTGTACGGAATATTAAATTATACGCATTTTTTCTTGCATTTCATTTAAACGTATTGGATTGAATTGAATTCTCTTCGCGACAAGATAAACCACAGTGAATAAAGCATTCTTAAAATTCATTCGATTTGTTTTCATAGCGAATTCTGGGCTAGCCAAGCAGCGTAGAGAGATGTACTCGGGCTTGCAGTGAAGCTTCTCCACAGTTATAGCTGATACCGAAGGCTGTGTCGCGATTTTCTAGCGAGTGTATAGTACATCTTCGCGACTGTAAGCGTGGCTCTGGAGCTGCATGATTAATATTGGAAATAAAGTGTGTTTCGATATCTCAGTTCTGTCGTTATTCACTCCAAATCCACACGAACCCCGTACGAACGTCAAGGAAGAAAATAACGTAATAATATTATTTTATGTGTAAATGGAATTACATAAGTTACTAAAAAATAAGAATAAAATAAATTTTGGTCACATGTTCGTTTTATTATTTTTAACGCTACGTAGTTAAGCTACGTGTCAAAAATAAAGCTGTTTCGTTTAGCGGCTGTTTTCCGAGAGCGCATCGACTGAATTTTAACCAAACTACTGGTAAATATGAATTTTAATGAAATGCTTTTATTATATCTATCAAAGAGAAATATTAGCGTTTTAAACTCCGCTGATTAAATAATTTTTCTTTCAGTAAAAGTGCGAATTACTTCCTTTTTAGTATAATAAGTGGGTAGAAATTTGAAAGGAGTGTCATTTAATCAAGGCTATCATGATTTGGCAAGCATCACCTTCAGGCAGTTATTGTTTCCGCTCACAAATATCAGAGAATTATCTTATTCAATAAAATTACTGCAAACACCTGATGCATACTTTTCAAAAAAAGAAAATTATTTGAATTCAAACAGATATTGAAAAAAAAAGTTACCTTGGCCTATAATGACAGAACCTCCAATGATTATAGCAGCTAATGGGAAAAGCTTCGCTCCAGTGAAGATGTCTTGAACTCGCATTGCCCAGCGTACACTTCGGCAATTTACGTACGTCAGCAGACCTATGTGATGAGAGAAAGTTATCTGTTACAGGAGAAACCAATAGTTTTAATTGTTAAAAGTCTAGGACAGCACTGGTTGCTTGAAAACTGAGAAGAGTGCTTAGTAAGCCTGAACGAAAAATTACATTTAACTATTTGTTGCATCATCAAACCTTTGTTGCATCATGTCCACTCTAGTACACAAAAGTTTAAATTTGTTATGCTCTGTAATGCCTTAACAGATTCATTCTGTGTTTCTTCATTCTATATTATAGAACTTTCAATTGTCGATCATAGATGGCTGTATACATCACTACGAAAGCACTGCTATTTGGAAATGGCTGTACTTCTGTTTCCGATTAGTACAATTATCAAGTAAATTATATATATATTACTACATTTCTTATAATGCCATTTTTTATTATAATTGGTCGTTTTATACATTTATTTTAAAAGACAGTTCAGAATTGTGGAGTGGGTGAATAGATCTACCGAAAGATGAATGAAACCCAATGGCTGCTTATCAAAGCCAAATCACCACGGAAATGTTTATGTTTCGCAGGAATTTCTAGAACTTTGACATTTGATCCAATAGATACGTTACAAAATCTAGTAAATGATTCATCCCAATCGACGAATGAAGTATTTTGGGGGATCGTATATACTGTCGTTGTAGATTACCGTTTAGAAATGGTAATGCACTGCAACAAGCAGGAACTGATTTCAATGCAATGACCGTAAATCATTGGGAATATTTGTAGCAGTACTATATGCATGCTGTCGCTGTAGTGAATAACTGTCGCATTATTTAAACAAAATTTGAATAATTTTTTTTATTATATTACTAATATTATTTAATAAAAAAATACAAAAATTTTCGTTTAACTTCTGTAGATTATTTGCATGCAACAAAGGGTTAACTTCCCCCCCCCTCATATATATATATAAATGAATAATAAACCAACTCTTGACTCAAATGAAATTTCAGTCTTTTTGCTAAAAGATGCGACAAAAATATCTACTGCAAATAAAATCACTTGTATTTATTAGCCTAAAGGCCGTTAGCCCAGAAGGGCTCTTAATTTCACTTTCGCATTTTGCTTCGAAAACTTTAAAGGTCTGAACCACTTTTCAAATTGCTGCCACCAAATATTATTGCCCTGTATTATATTTAAAGATGAATAATGAAGAATCCGCGTAAATGTATGAATGTTTCTGGCATTGGTGGCTTTTCTCATGTGTAACGTGCATAAGAGCCAGTTTCCTTTAGTAAGTCTTCCACAAAGGCATCCATTTCCTTAGGCAGATAGCTCTCGAGTGCTTTGCCATAAACAAAGAACAAAAAGGAAATTGTTTCTCGCATTATGATAAAACAAAGTACTTAGACCATTCAAATTTTGAATAACGTACATCTCCACACGAATATGGGCATCTATAAGCCCGTATAATCTATTTCATATTTTGTAAAGCATTTATGAGTTTTTGATTAAGAAACTAAACGATTTCAAAGCGACACTACGGAAAAAAAATTAACTCCAGCGCATGAGACTGTGTATCGGAATTTCTAAAGATATGCTCTTTTTAAATTATTTTGCGAATTGCTGTTGAATTGATTTTAGTTGTTCGGAGACATGATATTTAATAGTAAGGGAACAATAAAACGTTAAAAAAGCCCCTTAAGTAAATAGTATAAAACTGAAAATCTGAGTAATATAAAATCTGAAAGCTTTCAGTTTTTTTTTTTTTTTTTTTTCCCTTTAATTTTCAATTTTTTTCGATTATACTTTTTTTCCGAGATATTTCTCAGTGATATTCCTTGCAAGGAGTCGATTTATCAAGCAGAATTCTTGAATATTCATATATAAACAAACACCTATACAAAGGCTGCGTATGATTAGACATACATTTACACAAGTTTAGCATTCTGCTTCACTATTTCTCATCACATTCTTCATGATTTCTTGCGGAACACTGCAGTTTAAGCAACGATGAAATTAAAGACATGTAAATATCTAAGTTGCTGTTGTAAAATCTATTAGGAAAGTCTGTTAGAGTTTCAGTACACAATTTTTTTTTAAGGTAAAGAACATATACTTCCTCCTAAAATCTTAAATTATATAGAAATTTTGTCGGAGATACCAGCGATTACATGAAATATAAAAAATCTAATGTGTACACCACATGAGTTCCTTGTACGGAATATTAAATTATACACATTTTTCTTGCATTTCATTTAAACTTATTGGATTGAATTAAATCTACTTCGCGGACAGCGCATAAACCACAATAGAATAAATGCATTCTTTAAAATTCACTCTATTTGTTTACCATAGCGACACTCTGGCGCTAGGTTCCTCAGAATGCACAAAATTTATATAATTTAAAGAATTACCTAATCATTGCCACATGTTCTATTCAAATACTATAATAAAGCTAGAATGATGTATAAAAGAAATTAAGCAAACAAAAAAAAAAAGAAACAGTTTTTCACAGACGATTGAGTACTTCTCATTCAATTAATTCAGTTCTCACTTCGCGAGAAAGGCCAAAAATAACATAAAAAACTCAAAATATCTATATTAAAAATTACGAAGTAAATCTTAAACACTTATTTCCTCGAAAAAATTCCAGAAAGGATTAAGCATGATTTAATTCGCAATAATAAATGAAGGCGTTATCTTTGTTGTTGCGAAGCTAAGTTTCTCTAGATTGGCAACAAATCCACTATCCTGCTGTTTCAAATGTAAACAAGCAATGGCCGCCATCAAAAAAAATTATTAGGCTTAGCGGCACTTAAACAACTTTAAAATTGTTGATAATTCTAAAAATATTGCATACAGATTTACTAAAGGCATAAAAACCTTAACCGGAAGATAAAAACAACATAATTCAATCATTTTTAAAGCAAAAAAAATGTACAATTTACAAACATATAAGAGTAAAGAAACTGAGATCACTGAGCCGGGTAACAGAGTGGATATATATATAAAATATTTTATATACGTTTGGTGCGGCCGATTGCAACCAAAATACGAGGTGCACATCTACATGTTATAGCAGTCCTATATACAAAATTTCAACGTTCTGAGGCTACTCGTTTTTGAGGATGCGATACGCATACGTACGTACATACGTTCGTACAGACGCCACGAAAAATTCTCTTCAGAATTATTTTAAAAGCAGTTTTATAATTTTTTTGGAGGAAAAGAGTCTTTTTTATTCTGTCCTCACGTACAGATATCACGCGCAAAAAACATCGTTAAATTTCATTCGATAGCGGTCAAAATGGATATTTTCGTTGAAATATGCTGCCTGAAACTTTTCGCGATTACAATACTTCCTTTTTACTTTGTACAAGAAAGTAAAAAGAGTACGCTTTTCAACACTTTTTTGTATGTACTGTGAATTTTCACAGATAATTTTTATCTTAAATTTAGTGTTCGCAAAATAATCGCTAATGTGACAAAATTTCTTCTTCCCGTACAATTTAATGCCAGTAATCTTAAACAAGCAGCTTTATTGACATTCTTTTCCTGTGAACGTGCAAGCATATTTAAAATACCTAATTTCAGTTTTCCCAGCTGTGCGTAACCAACGAGATCAAAAATCTGAAGCGCAAGAAACGAGAAAAATATCCTGCAGACTGAGAAAAATGTACTCGTAGGAAGCAAATAAAATTTGCATACACAAAAGAAATACACCTGGTAAATTTCAGCTACGTTACTGCAGATTGTGAGAATGATCGACTAACTTAATCGACTTGTTAAACAGGCATTACTAAATTACAAAATGCCTACTTAGCAAGCATAAATGCTCCAAAATGCATAAGCTGCTTTTCTGGCTTTTAATAGATCCAGTTTTAATGTTTAATCTATTTTAATAAACAGTTAAAGAATTTCACGAAAACTTTGACAATTTTTACTGTTTGACAGATAAAACTGGACTTTGAGATTTGCAAATATATTTATTTACACGCATATATGTATATGCTATTATTACTTACGTGTCCCACCCTAAGGCACTATACGGAAGGGAGGGATGCTTTCGTAGAGGACCTTCTAAAGGAAACTGGCTCGTATTAATGTTACGGTGAAACACCGAAATCTAGAGAATGTCGACTTTCACCGGTGAATGTCAACCTAGTCTTTTGGTGTATGTCCGAAATATTTTCCAAATACTCTTATTCTGACTTACACCGATGATTCACATTCACCATGTACTAAGGTGAATGTGAACATATAACAATATTATATTTCCTTCTCGTAATTCAGTCGCGAATAAACGCACTCGAGACTTGAAATAAGAACTTAAGAAACATGAGAACCTAAAACGCACAATACATCAAAATGAGAAAGGAAAATAATAGAAGTTAAAAACTTACTTAATTATACAGTACGTTCTAAATGAGAAAATAAAATAACAGTAATAAAAACTTAACTAAATTATGTGATTCAAATCTTATTTATTGCAACAACTTAAACTATTATGGCACTTTATGACCTCTCTTTTCGATATTCACCAGAGCATATCTGTGATTGTCAACATACACCGGTGAGAATCCGAATATACAAGAATGTAATACAATAATCGATCTTTCACCGACGTATTTGGTGAATGTTGATATTCTCCGGTGAAAGTCGACATTCTCCAGTTTCGGTCTTTCACGGTAACATATACACGCATATATGTATATGCTATTATTATTTAGTGTTTCACCCTAAGGCACTATACGGAAGGGAGAGATGCCTTCGTAGAGGACCTTCTAAGGGAAACTGACTCATATTAACAAGCTACAAACGGAGAACAAACACGAAAACGCCCATCCAGCCAGCCCGCTCGCGGGATTCAAACTTCGGACCGAATTACCAGTGTTCAGGTTATTTACTGCTCGGTGGGTCATATGTATATGTTACGAACAAAGCCAAAAGTGTGGTCGCATATCACCAATCGATGTGAACTCAGCTTAAAATATATAACTCTTTTATTAGTTTTATGTCTCGCCACTTCACGAAATGGGCTAAAGAAACCGGGCAAAGTTAGGAAATTTTTATTTAAAATTATCTTTATTTTGCCTTTAAGAACGGAAGTACGAAGGCAGATAAAAGGTATGTTTCAATTGTGTAACTTTTAAAATCTACATTTTAATCACTATAACTAGCATTAGTAAGAAAATAGAAATCTCTGTGACGATTTCTGTGCGCCGCAAAAATAAAGCAAAGTAAATTTTAAAAAAAGTAGCAATATCGCAAAATAGTATTAAATTGAGCATATCCTTTAGAATTTCCGATACAGAGTCTCGGGCGCTGGAGATAAAGATATTTTTTCTGTACAACGTTGCCACTGCTCGTTTTGAAATCCTCGAGTTTTTTAATCAAAAATTCGTTAAAGTTTTAAAAAATATGAAATTGATAATACAACAAATTCCAAATTTGGGCTTCCAGATGCCCATATTCCCAGTAGGATTACGTCATTCAAAATTAGATAGCTCTATGTACCGTCGTTTTATCACAATGCGAAAAATATACAGACATTTATGCAGATTTTCCATTATTTAATTTCTTCAAATATAAAGCAGAACTAACATTTGGTGGCAACAATTTGAAAAGTGAACCAACGCAAAATCGCAAAACAAAAACAACAATAGTCCTTCAGGAACAAAGCCTCTTTGAACTAAAAAAAAAATCTGAAAGCTTTGAGAATTTGCATTACTCCCAAAGGGGCGTTTTTTAACGTTTTGTGTGTCGCTTTTATTTATTAAATATCATGTTCATCGCACTTAAGGCATAAAATTCAGTTTGATACACAGTCTTGGCGCGCTGAAGATTTTTTTTTTTTTTTTTTTTTACAGTGTTGCTCGCTTGAAATTGCTCGCTTTGAAACTGCTCGCTTGCCATTGCTCGCTTTGAAATCGTTGAGTTTTCTAATTAAAAATTCGTTAAAGTGTTAAAAATTATGAAATCAATAATAAAACAAATTTCAAATTAGGGCTTCCAGGTGCCCATATTCGGTGAAGAATTACGTTATTCAAAATTGGATGGCTTTCGGTACCTTTGTTTTATCCCAATGCGAGAAACATACATACATTTATGCAAATTCTTCCTTTTTTAATTTCTTTAAATATAACACAGGGCTCTAATATTTGGTGGCAATAATTTGAAAAGTGAACCGACATTCATAGTGAATCGACACAAAATGCCGAAACGAAATTAATAATCCTTCCGAGCAAATTGCCCCTTTGGACTAACAAAGTAAACTAAAAATATGATTATTATATTTCATTTTTAATATTAGGCTTAACTTATTATCTTCCTCTTTTTCCTTGATATGTGCCATTAAAAAAGATGGTTGCATTTATTTTTACTTCATTACGGAGAACTGTAATTGAAAGTACTGTGATGGGGTAAAAATTTCGCTTATCAGATTTCAACCGAAATGTTAATTTTGACCGTTTCTGAATCCATTTTGTTTATTTTTATTTTAAATGCATTTTTTCGTCATGTTTTGGCAATGTCAAACAAAAAAAATTTATTTTGGACAAATAAGGAAATCTGTCTTTTTGGGGGCTCTCTAGGTTCCTATATTTATATTTGGGAAAGTTTCATACTCGTTTATGAAAAAATAAAAATACAAGAAGTTTGATTTGCGTACGACAAAAATTGATCGGAATATATAATGCTAAAATTTGCAGTTTTTGATGCTTTGAGGGATCGGTTAATTGAGATAGAATTGTTCGAAGAAATAAGTTTAAGTGAAAAAGAAGAAAAAATATATTTATAATTTAATACGCCGTAACAGGATTCTCTTTAACTGTGAAAGGAAATTATAAAGTGTCCACATCAGGTTTGTTTCATAGTACCATCATCTACCGATGTTCCTTCACAACATCTAATTTTTTATCTTCTGTTTCAATAACAATAGAACTATTTCCGTTCGTCTATGTTTTGCTCGACAATTTTCAGAGATTTCGGTAATAAAAAATAAACATTTATGAAGTTCTTTTGAGCTTTTTGCTTCTTCCATTGGAAAATTTGCATCCGGTATGTCGGATTCAATCTGCCAGGCGAAGTCTATGAAGCGCTATAAATTTTGAGCTTCAGATATTCGCCTGAGCTCTAAACTGATTTGCATGATTTAGGTGCTTCTTCAATAAAACGTGCTGCATAAACCTTTTCTTCTGGTTTCCCTACGTATATTTATTAGCCGTTTCAAATATGACTACTTATTTTCTGTATTAGTTATATGAAATATTAGATGGCAAAGGAGTTTATAACTTCAAATATTTTATGCCATTTTTTTCCCTAGCTCAGTTCTTTTTCTTTCTCTATTTTAAATATACTAAAACTAAACTAAATTCAGTCGCGTAACAGCCATAAGCCAAGGTCTGCAGGGCCCGAAATCTGCTTTCTTGACCGCGGGCCTCGGCGGGGGTGCGTAAGCATATGCCGTGAACAAGTGGTCAGCTTGTAGCAGGACCACCAGTGTTTAGTCCCCAAGCGAACTTGGTACTCATTTTATCGACTCGATGGAAATCAAGGGATGAAGGGGCTGTGACCTTGCCCAGCCCGGAAATCGAACCCCGGACCTGTGGTGCTGCTGCGCCATGCGCTAGCCACTGCGCCTTATTTTAAATATACAGGTAACGCATTTTTATTTCTATTTTTTATTGAAGAAAGACAGAAATCTATGAATTATGTTGATTGAATTATGTTTGATTGAATTATGTAAAATGATTGAATTATGTTGTTTTTATCTTCCGGTTAAGGATTTTATGCCTTTAGTAAATCTGTGTGCAATATTTTTAGAATTATCAGCAATTTTAAAGTTGTTTAATTCCCGCGAAGCCTTTTTTTAATGGCGGCCATTGATGTTTACATTTGAAACAGGAGACTAGTGGATTTGTTGCCAATCTAGAGAAACTTAGCTTCGCAACACCAAAGATAACGCATTCATTTATTATTGCCAATTATATCATGTTAATTCTTTCTGGAATTTTTTCGAGGAAATAAGTGTCTGAGATTTACTTCGAAATTTTTATATAGATATTTTGAGTTTTTATGTATTTTTGCCTTCTCGCGAAGTGAGAACTGAATTCATTAAATGAAAAATACTCAATCGTCTGTGAAAAACTGTTTCTTTTTTGTTTTGTTTGCTTAATTTCTTTTATACATCATTCTAGCTTTATTATAGTACTTGAATAGAACATGTGGCAACGATTAGATAATTCTTTAAATGATATAAATTTTGTGCATTATGAGTTACAATATGAACGAAATATATAAGTTAGCTGTTATATAATTATTGGATTATATAACATTTAACTTAGTTTCCGTTATATAATTATTACATAAGTTAACTGTTATATAATTATTAATACTGTTAAGTGAATCTAGCGGCAGATTGTCGCTATGGTAAACAAATACTAGAGTGAATTTTAAAGAATGCATTTATTCTATTGTGGTTTATGCGCTGTCGGCGAAGTAGATTTGATTCAATCCAATCAATTTAAATGATATTCAAGAAAAAAATGCGTATAATTTAATATTCCAATACAAGGAAGTCATGTGGTGTACACATCAGATTTTTTATCTTTACATTCCTCTGTTATAAATTTGTAAATCTGATGTCTTGAACATCAAAGTTTTTCAATATTTTTTTGCACATTCTGTTGGGTATATTTTAGTATCACTTGATGCATTTTCCTTCTTGAATTCTTATATTATACAATCAAGGACTTTTTTAAAGCTATTAATCTGCTTTGAACAATATTAACAGTAGCTTCTCCTTTGTTTTCTTAGTATGCACTGCCCGACATAGAAGATGCAACCCCACGAAGATTCGGCCGTATAAATACCCAAATTTCGGGGAATACATAGAGGAACGATTCATGCAGATGATGTAAGATGCAAATTGGTCACGTGATTATAACGCGAGATAAAAGAGATAGAAACGGCAGACGAACCAACAAAATAAAATCAGAGAGCAATCAGAAGTACCTCCCTCTTTGTCACACCAGTCTAGCAGCTAACATCCAGATGCAAGGTGCTTCATTTTCCTTCCCCTTTCGGATATACCTCAACTGAAGAAAATCACTCTATGGATTCACAACCGTCAGGCCCAACTTGGGATACATCAAGAAATTGGGAAAAGTGGGCCAATAACATCGCCTGCTGAAAACTAGTATATCGTATTTGACGGCATATAAGACGCACTTTTTTTCCTAAATTTGGTCTCAAAAAAGTTACCTGCGTCTTATACGTGAAGGACACAAGTGACAGGTGACAGCAGGGCCGGACACCCGGACGGCTTTCAAAGACTAATCGGGTATAGTCCGGGACCCGCTCCATCTAGAGCATAACATGTTTACATAAAGTACCTAGAGTTGCATTACCTACACGACAGGAGAGCATTGCATGGCGACATAACATAGCTCAGCACAGACATAACATGGCATAGCATTCGACGGGACATAGTATAGAATACAGTCATTGCATAGTTAGATAACATATTTACAACATTAAATACACAACGTAATGTAACTTACATCACAGGTGGATATAGTATAGCAACATAACATAGTTAAGCATAGATAAGACGAATGCTATTTTTAGCCCGGATAAATGTCTAGACACACATAACTTTTTCTACATCTACATGTGTGTGGCCTTCTAAATAAGGGTGCGTCTTATATGCCGTCAAATGCGGTAATCCCAAAGTTCCAAACAGTCGAAAGTCAAACAGTCAAAGAACCAAAAGTCGCTAATCTGTGCTTTTAAGGAATTAGAATTTTGAGAAGTTCAGCGTTCCAGAAGTCATGTGTGGACGAAGAGATGGCTAGACAACGACACTGAAGGCAATTTCAGCAAACTGACGACGTTTTGAGGAATCAGATTATAGACTAACGTACTACTGTTGATCTTACCGTCGTATCGCTGCTGAAACGCACGTAGATGTATCCACTGTGCATCCCTGCATGGTTCGAAAAAGAAAATTAAGGCATTCCCCGTATCGAGAACTCAATCTCATTCCGGGTCCACTCCCCCTTTGGGCACATCATGGTGGTTCAACCTCCACTATTACCCTCCAGGAGAGCAGCGCACCCCCTGGGACGCACCCGAGGCAGCACCGGTCGTCAAATGCTCCTACCAGTCGCTTGGGCGAGCCCGTCGCAGCGGGACATTACCCAGCGACCCCAGAGGAGACCCCCGGGTTACTAGAACCACGCCGCGCTAGGACGTGCCAAACTCCGGGGCCGGCCAATAAGTGACCTTTCCCAGAGCCTTCAGAACCACCAAGTTCATAAATTTTATACCCCCGTGGCCGAGACTGCCTAGGTACAGATCCTAACCAGTAGCTTCGCAGAGTTCTCTACGTCGACCCCCGGGGGGGATGGTTCGAAGAAGGAATCGTAAATAGTCGCGAAAGACCATGTTCATCTAGACATATTACAGAACGCATAGATCGACGTAAAATAAAAAGCAGTGGCGGCCAACAATCCACAACCGTGGACATTTTGCAAAATGTGCAGAGAGCTTTTGATGCTCCAGTATCTAAGAGAACAGTTTCTCGACGTTTGTCTGAACACGGCTTTGCAAAGACTGCCATTAATGCCAAACCATGGACCCGAGAGTCTACGATGGTGTCGGCAACGAGCCACTTCGACATCCGAATGGCACAATGTGCTATTCAGCGACAAATCTCTGTTTTTTTTTTTTTTTTTTTTTTTTTTTTTTTTTTTTATGATAATAAACCGAGTCTGGAGGAGTCCGGGAGATAGAGCCAATTCGACTACTACTGCTGAGCACCACACATTTCATCAAGGTGACATAATGGTTAGGGATGCCAACAATCACGATAGCAAGTCCCCTATATTACGCATCAGAGACGAGACGTATTGAAGGCATGATAATATATTGATCAGGTGCTGCAGCCCGCTGTGCTACCTTAACTTCAGCGGCTGCAAAACGGTACTTTTTCAGCACGACAACACACACGGCATTCGTTAGCTGACAAGCCTTGCAGCATGACCCATTACTTCTTTGGCCTGCGATGTCCCCTGATCTTTCGCTGACTGAGCATATGTGCGACGTCGTTTGTCTGCTCTTTCTCAACCGTTCTCGGAGGATGAATCTTGGAGGAGAGTTCAGAGCATATGGGCTTCCATCTTTCAGTCACTATCCACACACAAATTGAATCTATACCTAGTAGGGTTACAGTTTGCATGGGCGCGAGAGGTGGTCAGATATCTTACTGATTATTTATATTTATTATATTTCAGCACTGTATAAATCTATCTTTCTATAACTAACATCACTTATTTACGTATGCATACTCTGTGTGTGTATTAATTCACATAATATTCTACTTAATCTTTCGTGGTGTTGCATTTTCTGTGTCTGGCAGTGCATTAGAGACTTTTGCTTAACCCTTTGCGGCACAGTGTGTCCGGTTTGGACACACCTAAAAATGTCCTTCTGTACGCACAGAAGAATTGAATGAAAAAGGATTTATAGGTTACTCTGAACCTTCTTTATTTATAGTAGATGGCAGCTCAGCACAAACGAGTCCTATATTTTAGCCACGTTTAGATTTTAAGACCCTCATTTTTCAAAGAAATCTTCCAGATTTTTTTAGGGTATAAAAGAAATTGTTTGAAAAGAAATTTTCAATGTTATTTTTTTGGCTGTATGCTAATGTCCTTATTCTAGTATTAGTTTTAAATTTTTACCTTGAAATCTTGCCTAAAATCAAACAGCGAACCTGAGGTGTTCCCAGAGTGGGCTCACCGATCATCTAGAACAACTGAGAGTCTGTATTCTTTGTTTCTCCGCATCTCATCGATCAGTTCATTGACAACAATGCTCGTTTCAGCATTCTTTTCGAAGCTCTATTCAATCAGTGGGCCCACTTTGGGCACACCCACAGAATTAAACGATAAGTGCTATCTTCATAAAATTTTACTTGTGTGCTCCTCTAGGCCTAATTAGACTGCCTATCCTTTTTTTTTTTAAAAGGTAGCGTGCCGGAAAGGGTTAAAACAGTTGATCTGCTCACGGATATGCCCTCCTTTTTCCAGTAATACTGCTTCATTAAAGAGGTAGTACCATTACTTACGATCAAGCTTCAGTAAGATGAAAATGAAGAATCGATGGAAATAATAATTGAATTAAATAAATCGAAGTAATGGAGAATGCAAGACTAGGCAAATTACATCCAGAAAACACATGAGATTCTTTTAGAATATACAAAATAATAAGCAAGGAGTAAAGAGTAACAAACAGGAAAAATTTATAAAATTGCAATTTTCATTAACAGTGCGTTTATATTGCGAGGTATTTAAAAATATTTTGCTCCTTGTATTCATTATGCTTTATGCATATAAATATATTCGATAACGAGAAAATCGTAGCGTACATTGATGTTGAAAGCTACTTTGATAAGCAAGAAATGTTGAAATATAACCGCAGTGATAAAATTTATTATTATAAATTCTGATGATGTAATGGCAAGTGAAAGTAACGAAAGTTACTTTAGAGAAAGTGATAGTGTCATGAAATGCGATTTTAGTGCATAATGATAAGGCATAGATTCACTTAAAAGGGATGATACTCTCTTTGCATAAATATTATTTCTCTTTTTTTTTCTTATATATATATATATCAGAAATATTATATGTATAAAGAACAAAACATTTCTGAAAAAAGAAATATTATATGTATAAAGTATCTCAGAAAACAATACTTTAAAGACTCCTTTTGCTCCCTTAAATAAAATAATTTATTAAATACTTAAAAATGGAATAAAAATGTTCCAATAAAGGGATTTAAAATTTCATCGCAAATCAAATTGCTTTGCACAGTCAAAATTATATATTATACAGAGAGTCGTCAAGATTTGGAGACATGCGTGCTCGATTTATCGAAAAAGGAATGTACATAAACAAGAGTAGTTCAGGGTCAATAGAAGAATATCAGCCCACCAGCGGCTGAGCGGTAAAGTCCCTGAACACTGGTAGTTCGGTCCGAGTTTCCAGTCCCGCGAACAAGCTGGCTGCATGGGTGTTTCCGTGGTTTTACCCATGTTTAAAATGTTAATATGAGCCAGTTTCTCTCAAACAGTCCTCCACGAAGGCATCCCTCTCTTCCGCGTAGTGCCTTAAGGCAGAACACGTGTTGTGTAATTTGAAGAAAAAGGCTAGAGGGCGCTGTTGCTCGCTTAGTTGTAAGAGAATAAAGTTTGTTCATGTTGAAGGCGGCGGCCTAAGAATACGCTCTGTATATAGTAATTAAAATATTGTTAAAAATGTAAAAGTCTTAAAATTAGTGAACTCACTGAACCACCATCATCTGATTTGGAGATGCACAAAATTATTAGATGGTGCATCGGCGTAAGGAATTAAGGCTTTGTAAAGATTTTAGGTGTTCGATCCAAGTGTTTCGATTTCAATGGATATTTCATACTCGAGGGACAATGGAATTCCAAATAAAGGTAGGGAAATCTTAAATTAATTATTTAGTGATTATTTGTAGTACATTAGTAAGTATTTATTATTGCTGTTGTCGTGGGTGTATTTAAATTAAATAAAATGGAAGAGAAGTTAGGTAGATTGAAACGTAAACGTTCCACATTGAGATCGTCTGTTACTAGGTTAATTAAAGTGATTGAAGATAATAAATTAAAAGTTGAAGGGGAGGAAAATTCGATTAAAGAATTACGAGAATTGTTTGAATTATTAACCGAAAAGAAAAATAATTTGAGAACGCTTGATGATGAAATACAAGAGTTAATTGATGTTAACTTAATTGAAGAAGATTATAGTATAAGCGAAGAATACCGTGACAAATGTATAATTGCTTGTAGTCAAATTAAGCAGTTTCTAGGTTACCGCAGTACCGCCAGCTTGTAGTCAAATTAAGCAGTTTCTAGGTTACCGCAGTACAGTTACTGGTTACCGCAGTACCGCCAGCGAGGAATCCCCAAAGTTCTGATTTAAACCAGTCTAGTGGTAATGGAATTTTGCATGTAAGTTCCAGTTCTAGTGGGAGTAGTACGCTGAAATTACCAAAATTAATGATTGATAAATTTTGGGGAGACCCCAAACAATGGAATGAATTTTGGAATAGTTTCGAAAATTCGATACATAAAAACGAAACGCTTTCAAAATTACAAAAATTTGTGTACTTAAAAACATTCTTAACGGGACAAGTTTCGAATGTTGTGTCAGGCTTTGAGTTAACAGAAAGTAATTATGATAGTTGTGTAGCATTACTAAAGGACAGATATAGTCGAAAAGACCTGATCATTAATTCATTCATGAATAAAATTCTCAATGTAGAAGCCGTTAAAAATTCTGCTAACGTAAAGGCTTTACGTAAATTATATGACGAATTAGAAGTTTCGATTCGTAATTTGGAAACTTAAGTAACTTCTGGCTCATATGGACATTTATTAATTCTGATATTATTAAAATTAATTCCGGACGATTTAGTTTGGAATTTAATCGGCAAAGAGAATCGAAAGATAAAGTTGAAGTTTCGGAATTAACACAATTTCTTAAAAAGGAAGTAGAATGCAGGGAAGTTTCAAATCTAGTATTAAATGAATGCAAAAATCCTGTCCCTCCACGAAGTCGATCAAAATATGAAACTAGAAAATATGTAAAAAATACACCCAACGGCTGCATTTCATACTGCAAGTTAACCGAAAATGCATCTTTTGTGGATAATTTGCACGAGTCATTTAAATGCGAAGTGAATGTTTCTGATAAATTAAAGAAACTAAGATCCGAAAACCGCTGCTATTCTTGTTTTTTAAAAAAATTCATACATAAAAAAAAGTGCAGAAATAAAACTAAATGTAATAAATGTGGCGGTATGTATCACAATGAATCGATTTGTACTAATAAATCCCTTGTAAACAAAAAAAGTCTGGAACGAGGTTATTCCGAAAAATGAAACTGAATCTCTGACCTTTGAATTCTGAGGAAAGAAACAAAGTTCAAAACTTAAAATTGATTGCTTCTCTACAAGGTGATGATAATAATAATGACTAATAATGACTGTAATGCCAGGGAAATATTATTACAAACTTGTACAGTTTATGCTTCTTCTAAATATAAATCAAGATAAACTAGTTAAATTCTTGATCAAGGCAGTCTCAGATGCTTTATAACGAAAAAATTGGCTGACTCAATCTGTTATGAAAGACTTTCCATTTATTCATTTAGTGTGACCAAGGCAATGAATCATTCCTATCCAGTCGTTGAAATTGAAATTCAGAATTGGAAATAAAATAATAAAATAAAAATTTAATGTTTGATCTCGGATGTTATTTCCTTGGCGCCCATCAATGTGCCTAGTAAACAAATTGCAGACTTCATGGAGCATCTGGGGTTCCAGATCGCCGATTGCTCTATAAAAAATAACACTGATGTTCAGATATTAATTGGCGGAGATGAAATCTGGAATGTAGTTTATTCCGAAAGAATTAAAATATCTGAAGGATTGTATACAGTCAGTTCTGTGTTTGGTTGGGTTGCTGTAGGAATTGAGAAAAATAAAACGAAAAAAAATTGTTCTGAAAATTTAGTGGTAATGACAAACACTATTGTGTTGAAAGAATTAAGGGGTTTGGGGGAATTAGAATATATGAGAATTAATGATTCTGATGTTTATTCCGATATTGACTTCGAAATAATAGACCAGTTTGAAAGGAATTTACAGTTTAAAAACGAAAGATATGAGGCAGATTTAATCTGGAAATAACAGTCCGAATAATCTGGGAAATAATTTTAAGGTAGCTAAGAAATGATTCACAAACCTCCACAATAAACTAAGTAAAACTCTGGAGATATTTCAGGAATATAAAAATATAATTGAGAACCAGATATTAGAAGGAATTGTGGAGGAATGTCCAAATAATGATACAAATTTTGGATATTTTATGCCGCACCGAGCAGTGATACGATCTACACAATTCTTACCTTAGTGAAACTACTAAGGTAAGAATTGTGTACGATGCTAGCTCGAAGGACAGAGGACACGGAATTCGTTAAATGACTGCCTTGAATCGGGACCTAATCTAAATCCAAATATACTAGACATTATGTTAAATTTTCGTAAGTTTAAGAATAGCGTTTTGTGGAGATGTTGAAAAAGCCTTTTTTGATGATAGGAATTGCTGAAGGTGATAGAAAATTTCTAAAATTTCTTTGGTTTAATGAAAATAATGACTCCCTTTAAGATTATGCAAATATGTGTCGCGTAGCTTTCGGTTTGACTATATCTCCTTTCATTTTGGCCGTCACTATAAAATATCACATTAGGAAATATAAAGATAAAATGCCGGACAGTTTCCAAATGATTAAATTCTTCTGTCTATGTCGGCGACCTATATTTTGGAGCAGGAACGGTTGAAGATGCATATCGGTTATCTGTAGATGCGGTTAATATATTTAAGGATGCTGGGATGAATTTCAGAAAAATTAAGAAACTAATTCTAAAGCATTAAACGATTTATGGGTCTTAGAATGGGATTAAGGAATCAGATAACAAATTAACTAGTGAATCGAAATTTTTAAGCATGATTTGGAATTCCATTGAAGACGATATAAAGTTAAATTTAAAAAATTTAATGACTTTTCTACTGGAAACGATTTGCTACAAAAAGGAAACTTTTGCAAAGCATCGCCCAAATATACGATCCATTTGGATTTATTGCACCCTTTGTTATTCGGGCAAAAATTATTATGCAAGAAATCTGGTGTTTCCGGTTCTGACTGGGATGAGGGTCCTTCTGCAGAGATTAAGGACAAATTCAACATTTGGCGGGGAGGAACTTAATGATTTAACTGAAATATCGATACAGAGAAATTTCTTTGATGACGATCCAATGAATATAAGCCTTCACCTATTTTCGGACGCTAGTCCTAAAGCATATGGGGCCATCTCATATTTCAGATATTGTACGAGTGATTCTAAAATTAAAACTTCCTTTATCATGTCAAAATGCAGAGTTGCACCTTTAAGAGCAATCACGCTTCCTCGTTTAGAGTTAATGGGAGCACTCATGGCTGCTCGAATGTATAAATATTTGAAAAAATTGTTTGGTGATTTAATTGAGGATGTTTATTTTTGGAGTGATTCCGAAATCGCCATTACTTGGATTAAAGGTTCGCCAAATAATGGAAACCATTTATCGCCAATCGTGTTACAGAATACAGAGTATATGCAACAAAAAATTGTGGAACCATTGCGAAGGGAAACAAAATCCTTCCGATTTACTAACTCGAGGAATTAGTGCTCAGTCACTAATTAAGAATGATTTGTGGTGGCATGGGCCACACTGGTTACGTTTTCCTATTGAAAACTTTCCAAAACAAAAGAAATTAAAACCAAATTCAGAATCGTTGGAGTTAAGAAAAAGTATTTGTAATGACCTTGCGGATAAATAAGGCCCCATGAGGAAAACGACACCAACATTTATTAAAATTTAACTTTCAAAGAATAATGAAAAAATTTATTAACATTTAAAGAATAAAGGCAAACTCGGTCCTACAACATAATTAACCTACAACCTGCCTCCTCTGAGGCTAACATGCAACTGTCGTCCCTCTCACTTGCTGGGCTCTGCCAGGCAGCTGATTGGCTCACCGCTGCCAGATACATGACACCCCCCCGGTAAGATTGTGCTACGCCAAAGCGAAGCAGAATCTGAAAACTGAACCAGCAAATACAAACTTAAATTGTATACTCCACATACCAAATTAATTCAAATATATGAACATGTATACATGACATAATAACATACTTTGAAATAAATGCAATAAACATTCATCTCACAACAGATGAACAGATGGCTTGATACAATACCGGAGTTCTGTAATAAAACATATATGCAATACTATTTCAAAACACACTATTATAATGCAATATTAAATGGAAACCAGTAATTTGATTTTTCAAAACAGATGGAAAGTAGCTCTCGTACAATTCCGGAACAAAAGAAAGTAACTAATGCAAAGTTTTAAAACATATTAGTTCATACTTAGTTCACACCTATTTCATTCACCCACTAGTCTGGAAAGACTATCTGCATTTTTTAATTGTGCACCAGGGCAATGAGAAATATGAATATTATAACGCTGAAGTGCCATTGCCCATCTCTGTAATTTGGCTGAATGCGGTGCCGACTTATACAAATATAATAATGGATTATGGTCTGTGATCAGCTCGATATTCGATCCAAACACCCAACACTCGAACTTTTTTTAATGACCACACAACGGCATAAGCCTCGCGTTCAATAGTTGACCAGTTCTGCTGAGTTTTCGAAAGTTTTTGACTGGCAAAGCTGATAGGATGCAAACTGCCTTTGCTGTCTCGTTGTGACAAGCAAGCACCAACACCATATGAACTAGCATCACACTGTATGGTGTAAGGTTTTTCTGGTTCTGGAGTGTACAGTTTTGGTGCTTCACACAGTCGACGTTTTCAGTTCTTGAAATGCTGATTCCTCAACATCAGTCCATGGAATTATCTCAGGAATTTTCTTTTTCGTAAGCTCCGTCAATGGGCGAGCTATTTCTGCATAATTCTTTATGTAATCACGATAATAGTTGAATAAGCCTAATGCACTCTTTAGAGCAGTCTTTGTTTTAGGACTTTTTATAATTTCAATGGCTTGTAATTTTTCAGGATCAGGTTGATGTCTTCCAGCTCCTATTATATGTCCTAAATACTTTATCTCCGAACGTGCAAAAACACATTTCTTTACGTTCACCGTAAACCTGAGATCACTTAATGTAGTTAGCACAGCATCTAAATGTTTGAGATGCGAATTCCAATCTGGTGAAAAGATAGCAATATCATCAATATATGCTTTGCAAAAATCACTATGTTTTCTTAAGGCATCATTCATCACTCGCTGAAAAGTAGAAGAAGCTGCATTTTTTAATCCAAAAGGCATCACTTTCCAACGATATTGGGAACGATGTGTCTTGAATGATGTTAAATCACGACTTTCTTCTTCTAAAGGTATTTCCCAGTAACCTTTCAAGACATCTAAACAGGTGATAACATTCGCGTGTCCAATTTTATTGATTAGATCAGTCACATTCTCCATTGGAAAATCAACAGGCTTGGTTACTTGATTCAACAACCTGAAAATCAATACATAAACGCATACTTCCGTCTTTCTTGGCAACACATACGACTGGGTATGCTATTTCAGCTTCACTTGGCTCAATAAGACCCAAGCTCTCTAATTCCTCGATCTGTTTATCTACTTCAGGTTTCAAAGATTCTGGGATCTTATAGATATATGGCTTTTTTCTTTCAGCTCCAGGTAACAACCGAATTCTATGTTCACCAACGCTGGCTATTTGGATCTCCCCAGAAAATAACGCGATGTGCTTGAGTAAGAGCTCGTGTAATTCCTTTTGTTTGCTATCCTCTAAATGACTAATATCCACCTCGATGTTCCTTCTAGTTACTGCGCAATCTCCTTTATTTGGAGTGGTATGAATTTCCCCAAACTCAGAATCATCTTCAAATATCACTCCCACAGTTTGTGCTCGAACATAAAATTTTCTTATTTTGTTCACATGAACATGCCTCACACTCCCATCGGGTAATTTAACTTTGTAAGAATGAGGATTTACTCTTTCAACAATTTCACCTGGACCTGTCCACCTAGCATATAGCTTGTTGCTAGAGTCTGGTATAAGTAAATATACTAGATCACCATTTTTAAATTCTTTCAAACTTTTGCGACGGTTAAAATAATATGCATAAGCTTCTTGTTTTTCCGCGGCAGATAAAGAAGCGAGCTCAGATGCTTTCTCTAAATTTATCTTTAATTCTTGTAGATAATCAACTGCTGAATTACTCAGATTAAGAGGTAATGGTATTTCACCGGACCATGATGATTTTAACACAGCTAAGGGACCTCTAGCTTCACGACCGTACATAAGCATAAATGGAGATACACCTGGTAGTGCAATTTGGAACTTCACGATACGCAAAAAGTAAATAAGGTATGTGCTTGTCCCAATTAACAGGATCTGTGCGAATTACATGATGTAACATTTGTTTAAATACCCGATTCCATTTTTCCACTGAGCCGTTTGATGCTGGGTAACCAGGTGTCGAAAAACGAGGATGAGTTCCTAACCTTTTTTCGAATTCTTGAGTTAATTGTGAGGTAAAATTAGTGCCTTGATCACTACAAATTATTTCTGGAATACCGGTTCTCATAAAAATATCTAAAAGAGCCTCACAAGTAGCTTTAGCAGAAAGACTTTTTAAAGGTATGACTTCTGGCCATTTTGAATGATTATCTATCAAACACAAACAATATTTATGTTTCCTTCCTGAAGGAGGTGAAATTTCACCAATAATATCTATATTTACTGTATGAAAGGGATATGGCGCGCGAACAATAGGAGTAATCGGAATTTTATCCGATTGTCTTTCCGGACTTTTTAATTGACATCTTTCGCATGTTCTACAATAATTTTCTACATCTTTGGATATGTTCGGCCAATAAAATGAAAGCTTAATTCTTTCTTTAGTTTTCCTCATACCTAAATGATTTCCGAATATGGAATCATGAGCTAATTGAAGGACTTTATTTCGATAATTCTCGGGCAAAACTAACTGTTGTATGTTTTCCCCACAAATTTTTTCTTTATGAAATAATAATTCGTCCTGTAAAAAGAAATTATTCTTCCCTACTTCTGCGTCCTTAAAAGAATTTATTAACGTTTGGCAGTTTCTCTGATCGACCTTAAATTTATTCGATTC
This sequence comes from Stegodyphus dumicola, assembly GCF_010614865.2. NCBI lineage: Eukaryota > Metazoa > Arthropoda > Arachnida > Araneae > Eresidae > Stegodyphus > Stegodyphus dumicola. The sequence continues at coordinate 43,778 of NW_023326024.1, forward strand.
CGAATAACTGTTTAGTCTTTCATCATTCTGATTCGCAACTGAGCTATAAAAAAGATTTACATTTGACAGTTCAACGGCGCCAACCTCAAGTTGTTTTTGTTTATGAGTTTCCGGTTTCGTCGTCAGGGGAAGACTGTTGATTCATTCTCGTCTTCAAATATGCGATCCCATACATCT